>CAUYPK010115292.1:0-107527 GCA_963574355.1 Loris lydekkerianus
CCTGCGTGTGGGTAAGGGCACAGGGGGGGCCGGGGGCACCATGCAAAGTTTGGCATGCTGCCCGGGGTGGGCATAAATCCACCCCCGGGGCCAACACCAGCGTTAGGCCCCCCCCCCCCCCCCCCAATGCTGAAGTTCCCCAATGCTGCCTTCCCCATTACAGGGGATGTGGGATTCTGGGATCAGGGGGACTGCAGTTGTAAGAATAGGACCGCCTGCTCTAACCAGAGCCACTTTCACTAGGGTTCCTGGCTGCAAGCATTTAGCCCACCCATTCCAGCTAGGCCTTGGATTGGCTTCCCCGGAAGCACAGGGTTATGTGGAGGAGGAGTGGAAGCTGGAATGACATCAGGAATCTTCTGGGAAGAACAGGAGAATGGATGCTGGAGAGGCAGCCATGTGGGTCTGCTACCCTGGCATGCCCTCCCATCTTTGCAGAGAGGAACTGGTGAGAGTGCTCGGCAAGGCATCTGAACTTCCCCCCTCCCCAGATTCTTGCCAGTCCAGAGCAAGGACACAATGGGGGCACCTTCCAGATACAAGGCAGGGTTTGTCAAGGGCAGAATGACAAGGCACCCCTGCAGCTGGACCACTGGCCCCACCAGGCAGGAAGCCCACTGCCACAGAGCCACAGGAGTCCGTCAGCCCTCAAGACTATATGAGCTGGCTCTGAGTAGCCATTCGAGTTGCCCGCTGGTGGCTCCAGCTATACCCTGGGAAGTAGTGGAGGTCATCTTAAGACCTCCTAGGGCCGGGGCATGAACTAAGCTGGAGGGATCTTGCTGGCTCCCATCCCTTCCCTGCTCACACTACTCAGACTCTGCCAATTTTGACAGAGGCACGAGGATTGGGGAGAGGACCTTGTTAATGCTAGTCCCTACACCTGGTATGAGGTATGCTGGGGTGTCCAGGGCACCCAGTCCTTCCACCTCCATTTCTGCCACCACCCAAGGCCAGACATGGCCCTGCCTAAGTCAGAAAAGGGCCCTCAAGCCTCACCTGCTTGATTCTCCTGTGTCTCACCCCCAGATGGCTCTAGTTCCAAAATGACTAATAGGTTCCGTCTCGTGTGCCAATTCCTGCTGATTGATAGTGGCTGTGTTGGAAAGAATTGTAAAGTCTTGTCTAGGCTCATTAAGGAAAAGTAACTATGATTGATTAGCAATGTCTGCTGTGAGTGCAAGAATAGAATGTGGATGTGTGTGATTTAAACTGCTGCTCACATCTCCCAGGACCCCTTAGTCTCCATCAGCCTGAGCTGGAAAGGTCTCGGGGCATCTTGTGACTGACAGACATTATCATAGGACAGATCTGAGTGGGGATGTGCTGGCAAACTTTCAACAACTGGCTCTTGGGGTACAGTGGGGCTGCTTTGTAGCTCTTGCCAATTTCTGCAGTGTGAATACTCCCACCATGGCCAATTTCCAGCTGCCAATGTGACGTCACTGAGAGCCAAGTTAGGAAGAGAAGCACACGTTCGGTCGGCTCTTGCAACACAATACAAGCTGGCTCTGAGTAGTCATATGTATATACTTTTAAATGTAAAACCTGCCACCCCTCAAAGCTCTGCCAATGATGGGCTGTTTGGGGAGGAGCAGTAGACTCAGATTCAGGATCACTTACCAGACATGAACCACAGGCAAGTTACATCCCTTCTCTGAGCCTTAGTTTCCTCATCCAAAAAGCAGGCCTTGGGTTGTGGTGAGCTATGATATCAGCACTTTGTCAGTCAAAAAGCATGATTTGCCAGACAAGCTCCCAGCGCATCAAACCAAAGATCTACCCCCAGAAATCTGCCTTTGGCCTTCCCTCTAAGGTCAGGGTTTTGGCCGCAGGGCTATAAGAGACAGGGCTTCCTTGTTCTCTTTTATATTAACCTCAAAGGACAGAGACGCCTTGAAGCTCATTACATTTCCCCTAACAGGCCATCCTGCCTGCCACTAACAGATCTCTGTGGTTTTTGAAGCTACTAGTGTTTCCCTTCATCACTGTTTCTTGAGGCAGAGGTCATGTTTTTTTATTTCTCCTTTGAGCTTCAGGGGTCCGTGCTGCCAGGAGACAGGCAGACCTGGGCTCAGGCACCAGCTCTGCCTGCCTGAGCTCTGCAGCCTTGAACACTACCCTCTGGGCCTCAGCTCTTCCATCTGTAGAGAGGGAATAATAACCATTGTAGCTAATTCACTGGATTCTTAGGTGGACTGAGTGAAATAAAGAATGTAAAGTTTGTAGCATAGTGTCAAGCACAGAATAAATGTCCAATAAATAAATTGTCATTTGCCCTAACAAGGTCTTGGATAGAGGTGGAACAGAAGAATAGGTTCCAAAAGTTGGCATAGGGGTGGGGGTTTGGGTGTGAGTTGTGGGGACAGGGAGAGCCCTGAGGCAGGTCTGGTCCCATTCATCCCCACAGGGATTCTTACCCTCAGCACTATTGACACTTGAGGCCAGGTCAGTCTTTGTTTTAAGGGCCCCTGTGCATTGTCTATTTAGCAGTCTCCTTGGCCATACCCACTAGACACCAGTAGCTGTCTCCCAGCTGTGAGATCACAAATGTCTCCACACATTGTCAACTGTCCCCAGGGGACAAAGTCACCCCCAGTTAAGAACCTCTGCTCCAGCAGCAGTACTATTAGTCACCCCATGTCCAGGAGAGCTCAGGATGCAGAGCATCTGTCCTAGCATTGATGGGTGGGCTGGGCACATGGCAGAGCCAAGTGGCAGGTGGTCAGCCGCAGGCAGGCTGGCACAAGTACCAGGAGACATGCATCAGGGATAGGACCCCAGCTGCTAGGAGCCCAGAGGCCAGGCAGTGTCAGGAGACAGCTCATATGACATTGAACTTGGGAGCACCATGTGACTCTTTACTCCCTGGGTCCAGGGCTGCCAGTAATGGACCCAGAGACTGGGTAGGGCCAAGCCCATTGAGGAGAGGTTGGGCTCACCTGCCTACACTAAGATCAAGGCACCCCTTCTGCCTTTCATGATCAGCCAAGAGAGTACAGACTTTGGGGTAAGAGAGAACAAGTTCAAATCCAACCTGTTTTGTATGGAAATTAATGCTCAAAAATGAAACTGAAAAAAATTGTAAGAAACAAGTGCAGTCACTTAAGAGCAGGGTGACCACCTTCGACAGGTTGCTTAACCTCTAAGCCTCAGGTTCCATGTCTGTGAAGCGGGGATGCTAACATCATAAAGATTAAATGCAATGTTGCAGTTACCGTACTCAGCCTTTTACCTGCTGCATCACAGTCAATATTGACTGGCTGAATTAATTAATTAATTAATCTTCCTACAGCAAAACTTTCTCCATCACATCCTCATAGTCATTTTTGTTTTCTTCTCTGGAATTTCTCCAGCTTTCTAACATAGGGAACTCTTGACTTCTCAGTGGGAGGAAATGAGTTCTTCATCTCCACATCACCAAAGCTTAGCATCAGGCCTGGTAGATAATAAGTGCCTAAAAAATGAAGTTTTCCTTCCTTAAAGAGCAATGACTGTGTATCATTCATCTGTTGATAGCCAGAGCTCAGCACAGGGGCTGACACACACTAGGTGTTTGTTAAATGTTTGTTGAGTGAATGAATGAATGGACACACAGTGGTTGAAAGAAAGGCACGACCCAGAATGCTACCCCTGCATTCTTCACATGCAGGGGTCCACCCTGCATGTCCATTTAGGGAGAACATAGCTGCCTTACTCAGGTGGGTCAAACCCTAGGGGAGGACAACAGTGGCCTTAACAGGAAGCTGAGATGGTAGGTGACAGATGTCAGAAGGAAGATCTCAGACAGGTCTCTACTCTGGATGACCACTGTGACCCCTTCCCTGGGCGCCTTGCTGCAAGCCACTCAGCCCACCCTAGGTGACTGGGACAATCTTCTAATCTCAAGGCCAGAAGCAGGTGCTTGGGTAAAGGTGGCAGTGTGGGCTGTCCCTCAGCAGGACCCACTCCACAGGCCACGAGAAAAGGTGTGCTTTGTTAGGAAGATTCCTCAACAGGAGTCAGGAGCCTGGGTTCTGGTCCTATCTCCTTACCACCTACAAGGTGATCCTTCAGCTGTTCCCTAGACCTCTCTCCATCTGTAATGGGCACTTGACAATGCCTTGGGTGAATCTATTCTTTGGTGCCTGGCCAGGGTGATGATGGGTCAGTCGATAATACATTACTGAGCATAGCCGAGTGGCCCACGTGGGACACCAAACAGTGACACGCAGGTATCATTAGATTTTGCAAGGCCACACGCTCCCCAGTGCCTTAGAACTGCTGGGCATTGAGCACAGCATCGAGGGAGGTACCTGCTTTGAAGTGTAGGGTCTCCCACCATAAAATGTTCATAAAATGAAAGTTGGGGATGCCAGGATGGTGGTTGCATTTTCCGACGGGCCTAAAGATTTTCCAGGGGGACCTGTGAGGACCAGCACTGATAGTGGAAGAATGTTTGTGGTAGAGAAAGCCATTTTTTATAACTCCTTATATCTCTTCCCCTTCCTACAGCACAGAACCAGCTGACAAATAGAGGCATTACGTGTTGCTGAAGCCCCCGTGAGCGACAGGTGCAGGGAGTGGTAACCTGGAGGAGCTTGGCAGAGCCAGATTTCCTCCCATAAGACAAAGGAGCCCATGAAAGGAGATGAGAGGGTTGAGTCTGGAGAAGAGGGCTGGGGCCAGAGGCTGACTGTCACAGGTGTCCCAGGGAAAGTCTTGTAGAGAACTTGGTCTGCATGTGATGTGGAGGGGGTGGGTTATTTGGGAGTGAGAAGCAGAGAGAGGCATTGCAGGGAAGGTGGCGAGCACTCCCATCAACCAGCTAGCCCTCGGGGGTCACTCAACCTTTCTCTGCCTCCAACTGCAGGTTGGGGATAATAGAACCTATTTCATGATGGAAAATACTTAGAATTGTGTCTGGCACTGAGTAAGGATCACAGAGGTGTGTGCGGTGATGATGATGGTGATGGTGATGTTAAAACCTCAACATCTTCAGTGGGATTTCCATCGCACAGGGGTGGACCCAGTTGACTGAGCTCCTGGCTGAGTGCCGAGTCACATCGTGTGACACCTACACAGCCGAGACTGCTAAGGACAGGCAGGGCCACCGCCAGAGCCTGGTGGGAGCCAGGACCCTGTCAGGTCCAGCAGGCGCAGGGCATCTGCCCTCCATGTGGCCAAACCATTCCAAAATTGCCATGGGCTAAACTTTGCCACCAGCCTGCTTCTCATGCTAAGGACACTTCCCTGCCAGGAGACACGGACTTTTCAGCTGGGCTGGCCCCTCTGGCAAGCTGCACTCAGGGGATGTTTTCAGATTCTGGGTGACATCCCCTGCCCCTCAGCCTAACAGGTCCCAGATGCTCCCACCTCCGCATGTTCTGGAAGCCTGCGTGCAGGCCTGCCGCCTGCCTGGGGCTTGCTCACCCAGTCAATGCTTCTCTTGACTTTTTTTGTTGTTTTTAATTTAAAACATCTTGTTTCCCCTAACATGATGGCTTGACAGAGGCCAGCATGAAAGAGCTCGTTTCCTCCTGGATGGGGACCAGGGCAAAGAAACAGGCAGATGAAGGGGAGCAGGGAGCCGGCTTTGGGGGCGTGAGGAGTCAGGGGATAGTAAAGAGGCTGCCTTGGCCCAGCATAAAAGAAGCAACGGGAGCTGGAAGCCGGTGTCACAGCTGAGGTAGCGTGGCCAGAGAGCCAGGGGCCGGGCACACACACCAGGCCCGACTGACACTCCACGGCCTTCTGCAGCTCACGTTCAGGGGAGCACCTTTCCCTTCAGATCTTTCTGGGTTACTTTGCTCGCCCTTCCCTCCCCCAGTCCCCACCCCCTTTTGCTCCCTCCTCCTCAGAACACTTGAATTCCTAATTCTTGGCTGCCAGTAATAGGATAGGGCTGCTGCTGAGGCCCAGGGGAGGGGAGGGGGTGACACACTAGGAAGGGGGAGAAGGAGGGGCATGGAGGGAGGGTGAGGCAAGCCCAGAGGTGGGAGCTGAGAACCGAGCAGTGGGCGGCAGACCCTGGAGGGCAGGAGGGCCTGACTCACCGCTTCATAGAAACCAGGACAGGCCTGATAGACATCAGCCGGGGCACCTGGGAGGGGCTGCCTCCGTCCCCCTCCTGCCTGCTGGCTTCCTGTGTATTCCATGGGACACTTGGCAAGGACAGTGGCATGCTAACGATCCTAATCTCTTCAGGGTCTGTTATTTTGGCCTTTCTTACTGTGCTTTAGTGCCCACCACCCTGTGTTCTGCAAAGCAACTTTATACACAAGTTTGGGCAGGTCCTGAAAAGCCCATTTTGTGGGGTGAGAAATTGAAGGGGGGAGCGTCACCTTTAGTCCCGGTAGGGCTAAGCCTGGGACCAGACTCTGGATTTCTCATCCAATGATGAAAATGTGGAGATGAAATAAAGGGGGAAGAGATTGTTAATAAAAGTGGGCCAGGAAAATACACACTTCAGAGACCAGATGGAACACCACCACCACCCCACCACCCCGCCCCAAGAATTCTTGGACGCTGCTTCTAAGGCGGCCTCTCCACCGCCCCCTACAGCAGTGACACTGACCCGGTCATTTTCTCTCTCTCTCTTTCAGGACCTCCTGTAAGTACTCAAGCCACAGCTCCGTCTCATGCGTCTGAAAGGCCTATGTCGCCTGCCGGTAACAGGGTTCCAGGTGGGGGCATTGACAGCTGGCCCCTGCTGTCTTCTGGGGGGCCCTGTGCAGACCCTTCTGCAAGGTCCCTCCAGAATGCTTACACAGAGAGAAGGCCCCCATTCTGCTGTCACCACCTCTGCATCCCTCCAGGCAAGCAGTCCCCAACTTTCAATCTAAAGGTTGGCTTGCCCCCTTGTTAGCCCAGCTCTGTTATCCCCCAAAGAAGCAAATGGAGTGAAAGAAGCCCCAGGTATTAGAAAGAAGAAAGAGGTCCTCTCTCCTCCGGTCTGCTCCTTGAATGGTCTCCTCCCATTCTGCAAACAGGTCAGTGAGTTGGCTCCATGTGTGGCCTGCTTTGGAGGGCTGCTGTGTGGCAACTCCATGGCAGAGTCACTTTGATGAATGATGGTGGTGGTGGTTATGTAAGAGAGCCATGCAGCTGGTTAGGCAGCATGCTGCTTCCTTTCTGGCCGGCAGACTCAGGGTGGGGCAGGGGCAGCAGAGCCATTTCCAAAGAACCTGAGAAGAGCCCAAGGAGACTGTCTCCTCAAAGTAATGGATCTCAGGAACAGGAGCACCCTTCTTTGAAGGACAGCATTTGAATCCCAACAAAAGACCAGAGGGCGCTGGGGGAGCTGGGGATTGCAGTTGAAAGGGCCTAGCCCTCTGCATCAGATCTTTCTCAAGGCTGCTGAAATCAACCTGATCCCCAGGCCTTCCTTAGAGAGGTCATTTCCATAGTTGTTTTATTCTTGATCTGTACCTGCAAGAGCAGCCTGCCTAATTTTTAGTAAGACCATTATTCAGTGTTCCATCTGTGTCCTGAAAGGCCCTTGAATCCACCCTTAGGGTCCCACTGAGCCCCATGTCTGATCAGTCACAGTGAAAGGAAAATTATGTCATTCCTTGAAAGGAGAAAGGGTGATTTATGATGGCATGTTTGGGATGTCAGATATCAACTCCAGTCATCCATCTTCCAAAGTAAACTCTGCCATAGAGACCCACTGCCTGCTGGAGATGGGCAGCTTCCCCGCTGACTTATTCTGAGGAAGTCACCAGAGCTCCCAGCTCCGCCTCCTGGGGCCTCCTCCACATGCTGCGTCCCCAGGGTCAGGATGCTGGGGCTCACCCGGCCATATGGGCTCTGAGTCCCTAACTGACAGAGGGTCCCACCTCAACAGAAATTTAACGTTCTGAGAGCTCATGACCAGGCACTGTGCACAGCCTGAGTGGGCCCTGCTGCTCTTGGGGTCTGCAGGGAAGGTGCACATGAGAGAGGATGCAAGTCTGTGCTCACTGTCTCTGCCTGCAGGGTTAGCATTGCCCAGGTATATCTCCCTGCATTCTGAGCCCAGCTCAGAAGGGGAGCCCTGAATCTTCACCCAGCGCAGGCTGAAACCACAGGCAGGAGGAGGAGGAAACGGGAAGCTGGCCAGGGTGGGAATCACCTCCTCATCCCTGTTCTCTCTGCTTCCTGCAAAAGAAGAGTGGTGGTGGCCAGAGGTGAGGGCTAAGGAGAGGCCTGTCTGCTGCCATCTGGGTATACCTCAGGGGCTGGCTCTGTCCTTCAGCTGGAACACCCAGGTTCCTGTGGGCATAAGGCCAGCCAGTGCCTTTGAGAACATAACCCCAGAGGATGGATGAAAGCTGCAGCAGGAACCATTTAAGAGGAAGCAAATTTGTGGCCACCATTGCCCCACCCCTCATTCCCTTGGCAGACATTGCTAATCAATTAGGAGGCCTTTTAACACACTCTGTCAGTCACTCCCAATCCCCTGGAGTCCCTGCTCAAGCTAACATCCATTGGTCATCCCTGGACTAGATGTGAGGGAGAATTTCTTAATACTAGGAACTGTGAGACTGAAACAGATGACCAAGGGAAGTAGGGATATCTCTTCACTGAGGGAATACTGGGGAATATTTGATGACAGCTGCCAGGCCTGAGTAAATACGATACTTGCTGAAATACTGCTAATACTATATGTTAGGCACTATTATGTTTTCATGGAGATAATATCGTGATGATGAACATCCAGGGGTCCTCAAACTTTTTAAACAGCGGACCAGTTCACTGTCCCTCAGACCGCTAGAGGGCCGGACTATAGTAAAAAAAAACAAACAAAAAACTATGAACAAATTCCTATGCACACTGCACATATCTTATTTTGAAGTAAAAAAACAAAACAGGAACAAATACAACCACACTACCTCATGTGGCCTGCGGGTCATAGTTTGAGGATCCCTGATTAGGCTCTGGAGCCAGAGCATCTGTGTTCAAATCCTGGCACTGTCACTTCTGGCTGTGTGACCTTGGCAAGTTACTTTACCTCTCTGTGTCTCAGCTTCCTCACCTGTAAAGTGGGAATAGTAATAGTATCTGTCTCATCTGGGTATTATGAGGAAAAAATATACATATAATGTCATATATGTGTTGCATATATATATATTTTTTTCACTTAAGTATATTAACTCCTTTAATCCTAGAAAGAGGGCTTCCCTAGATGATACCCAAAGGTTCTTATGAACCTTTAGTTTTTAGGAGGAAATATTATTTTATTAATTTCTGTTAATAAATGTATAATTTCACTTATTTCTACCCCACCTCATTTCAAGAAACATTTTGGAGGGACTTATAAACTATATAAGGGAACAGGAGGTGAGAGGTGGAAATCCAGAGCTGATGACACCACCACATCCTGTGCAGATAAGCCATAGACTTGGCTTTGAGCTTCCTCATGGTCAGAACAAAAAGGAAAGGAGAGTTTCCTCAGCCATCCTCTTACACTGGAATCATCTGAAAATTGAGTTCCAGTGGCAAAAAGACATGACTTTCTTGAGATTTGCCTAAGTCCTAAGTTGTCTCCCATGCGTATTGCTCTCATAATTATTAGAATTAATAGTATCTTTTGTTAAATGTTTCTCCCTTATCAATGGAGTTTCAGATCCATTACATGGAATCTTGAGTCTATGCTCAGAATTATGCTAGGCAGGAATACTAGGGTTAGGAGTAGAGGATTTGGGAAACATATAACTGTGGTCTGTGAAAGCAGGTTCCATGAAAAACAGAAGGCCTCCACATATGATGTGATCCAGCCTCCTGCCTCAACACCCAGCACTGGAGAGGGTGTTCTCAAGTGGGTCAAAGGCCTCAAAGGAAGTCCCGCTCTCTCCCAACAGGGAAAAAGAGGTTCCCCCAGGGATGCCACATTCCCTGCTCCATGGTTATGTGCCATTGGCTCAGATGTGGCAGATCTAGCAGGAGCATCCCAGTAATGGGCTGTACCCTGCCTCTGGTTTCTCCTGTGTGATGAGACAGGGAAGACCAGGCCATGACCCCCCACCAACCTTTCCTAGGCAAGGCTCATACAAGTGATGGGCAGAATATTGCACCAGTGAAGCAGAAAGGCTCAGAGAGAGAGAGATTTACTGGGAAGACCTACAGCCCTGTGATCCTTAAGTCATAATAGGGGACATTCTTTCTGTTCCCTGTACCTACCCCTAGGCCTGGCATGAAGAATCCTCCCCCCCTTGATAACTGGTTTTATGAATGAATGAATGAATGAATGAACTCATGCTAAAACTGAAGCACAGAGACCAAGGCTCTTCCTTCATTTTGTTCATAAAATAACAGGCTCATACAGCACAAGTGTCTTACCCAAGGTCACACAAGTGATTGGGGCAGTGTTGAACAGCTGGATATTACAATACCCTGACCTATGTAAACTTCAATCTCTCACCCCTTTGTTTCAGGGTCCTACTGGAAGACCCGGACTCCCAGTAAGTAACTTTCATTTCTTCTTTTCTTTGCATCTCCTTCACATGTTCTTTCCCAGTCTGAGGACTGGCTAGGTTGGGTAGGGAGTTTTCCTTTGGGTGTATCTTGGTGAGAGGCCTCTCTCTGGCATCTCTGTTCTCTGGCTCAGGGTGAAACCTGAGCAGGATCCTGCTGGCACAACTTGGGCCTGCAGCTGCAGCTCTCTTGGTTTTCTGCCTGGAGCCTCCAGCAGGTGGACTCTGCAGACCACAGCATGCAGACTCTTCCAATGCTGGGACTGACTTCCAGACTGATGACCCTATAATAGGGGACCAGCAGGGCTGCCAGACTACTAGCACAATCAACATCCTGCATACTAGCTACCTTCAAGCCAATGTTCACGTTCAGCTGCCATTCAAGCCGGAGTACCAGAGGAACAGACTCAAAAACTTCGGTAGAATTCAGTCACCATTTTTGAACTCTAGAAAGGTTGTGCCAAGTAACCACAGGGCCTTTAGGACAAAAGTAGAAATAAGACTAATAGCCATCTCGGTGGTGCCCATAGCTTAATGAGTGGGGCACCAGCCACACACATTGAGGATGGTGGGTTCAAACCCGGCCTGGGCCAGCTAAACAACAATGACAACTCCAACAAAAAGAATAGCCGGGTGTTGTGGTCAGCGCCTGTAGTCCCAGCTACTTGGGAGGCTGAGGCAAGAGAATCGCTTAAGCCCAACAGTTGGATGTTACTGTGAGCTGTGATGCCACAGCACTCTACCAAGGGCAACATAGCAAGACTCTGTCTCAAAAAAAAAAAGAAGACTAATAGCCCTCTCTTATTGAAACCTTAACAGGAGGCACTAGGCACTATGCTAATCATCCTCCAACACATTCAATTTGTTCAGCAACTCCATGAAATGGGTATTATCATATCTGTTTTATAAATGAGGAAACTGAGACTTAGAGAAGTAAAACACCTTGTCCAACCATCCAGGCTTTAGTTGTACACCTGTTGGGCACCTGTGCTGTCACACACCCCTCCATATTGCTCTTGTCTGTGGTCCGTGCTCGACATTTGAGAACCACCTTCAAAGTTTTCTGAGACATTCTCCATGGAGTCTAGCTTGGGGCATGGATGAGTCGAGTATTGGATATGGGTACTGTAGGCCCTCTGGATGGGAAGGGACCCAAATGAGATGCTTCAACCAGTCAAAGAGCTGGGGCTGACATCAGCTGCCCTGTCTCTCTGCATCAAAGGTCACATCCTGAGAGTCCACATACTTCTCTGCATCTCTCTTACCTAGTTACCCCCCTTTTAAACATGAATTATACTGTGAACCGCTTCTAAAATTAATGTCCAGTAGTGACTTTCTTAATGAAATGCATGTGGGAGAATGTTTAACCTTGAAAATGAAAACTCTCCCAGTAAGTAAGTGCTCCAGAGCAAAGTAAGTGCTCCGCGAGTCGGTCCCATGAAACCCAAGGAGGGGAAAAATCAGATGACCGAGAGGAACGTGGGCAGACTTTGTTTTTTCTTACAACATCCACCTTTTAAAAGCATTTAGGGGGGCAATTCACAGAGCAGGGGCTGCTGCACATACTTTCCGTTCTCTGGCCCTTCCACACCCATCCCTAACCCAAGCATTTTATGGCCAGGACTGCAAAGAACATTAGTTTTTTTAAAAAAGAAATGAAAAAATAAAAACCACACATCCTGAAATACCATTCAAAAGCCCAAGAGTAAGCAGACCGTGAGGATGTCACGGCAAGATCAGTACCAGCCTGACCTTCTCAGCAGGCTGAGCAGATCTGGGATCCGCAGGCCATGGTGCTGTGATGCTTCCGTGCAAAGGGACTGACTGGGTGTGGTACGTAAAAAGATTTGTGGATGCTGACCCCTTGCTGTGCAAGGCAGATGGTGTGAAGTACAGATATGCTTAGAAAATTCACTTGCTGATGGAAGTGCGGGACTTAACACTAGTGGATGCCATTTACTGAATGGTTACTAAGTTCCAGGCACTGGGCTTTTCAGAGACAGAATCTGATGGGATCGTCCCAGAGCCCCCTGAGACAGGAGCTCTCATCACCCCATTCAATACAAGCCAATGCTCAGAGAGATTAAGGAAACAGGGTTGGCACTTATAACCAACGCTGCTGTCCTGCCATTCTTTAGCAAAGACAGAGCATTTTACTCAAAGATACCCTTGGTCTTGACCATGTCTGTGTAACAAGGACATAATTTCGGAGGTGATTGTTATCCTTGGGCTCATCCCACATACATCTTGGGATGCTAATTGTCCCTCAAAGAATTTTGCCTCAGTGGGACGGGCAGATGTTGAGTCACCCAGACATGCCCACCCAATTCTCTCCTGCCCAGCTGGCTGGACAAACACCATCTTATTTTCTGCACCCCATTGCTTTTCACCTTCCCAGGCTCCTAGCAAACCCAGGCCCCACCCCAGATTTTATGATGTCTGCATGCGTAGGACTGCAAAAAAATATCTTCTACCAAAACGGGGAGGAATAAAACTTAGTAAGCAGATTTCCAGAGTGAAAAGATGTAACCCCTGGCTACGAAACAAAGCAGTTCCCCTCTGAGCATCTGAAACTCGTGATTCGGATGAGTCCATGTGGCTTACGGTCCTTCCCGTCAGTGCTGGAGGTGGCTGTGAGGAGGAAGAGGTGGAGAAAGACTCCATCTGCAGCCTCAAACGTGGGGCTGGGGGAGGAGCACTGTCCTCCAGCTCTGGCAGGGACAGGCCTAGGGAAGTGAGTGCCCATGGGTCACACAGGAGCTGTCAGAGCCCTTGCTCTGTGCCTTGAGGTGGCGAGTGGTGAAGATGAGGCACATCCTGGCCATCGCTGAAATGGACTGCAACAGCAGAAGTCTAAGGGAGCAAGGGCTGTGGAATCATATAGGGAAACTGAGGCCCAGGCTGGGGACCAAACTTCAGTGCTCTTTCCACACCATGCCTGAGTGCAGATAGCCATAGGGCAGCATGGAAAGTTCATCCACATGATCCTTGGGCATCACATACAATGTTGTTCAGCTGCCCCACAAACCAGCCTAGCAGTGCCCTGAATCAGGTGCACAGCTAGCCCATGGGGCCCTTCACATTCTGTCCTGGTTCCAGCTACATCTGATTGTTTCTGCCTCCTTCATCATCAGGGTGGCCAATGAGTGTGAGGTGGTGCCACTGACCTGTTGGGAGCAGGGTGGACTGGGGCTGTCCATCAGCTGGTCACTGTGGTTTCAAGAGACCCTTGGCCGATGCCCAGTTTCCTCTGCATTGCTGACCCATGCTCCACCCTTCCAGCTGTGTGTGTCCTGCCTCTGTCCTCTGTGTCTCTCCATGCCTGGTCCCTCCACCGTGCCTGGCCAGTCCTAATGACACTGGGCTTGTCCAGCTTGTGAAGCCCTGTACTTGGTGCTCACCCAGACCTTCAGACCGCCTAGATGCCACCATCACAACACGATCCCTGGGAAATTCTCCCCCATCCCTTCCCCCACCATAGCTCCACCCAGCTGGGACCACAGCTCCTGGGGCAGATTTCCTGACCTAGGAGGGGTCCCACTCTCTCTGTCTTCCACCCCCAACATACACAGAGGCACACCTTGCCAAGAGCCTCTTGCGACCCTGGCCACTATTTCTCTGTCAGTTATCTGGAGCAGCGGGCTTGGGCCCGCTGCACAGGTCAAGGCAATAGCTTTCCACATGCTGTGCTTGTTGGACTTGGGACCTGTCATGTGTCAGTATCTGTGTTTTGTTTTGTTTCTTATTTCACAGTGATTTGTTTGGTCATCGTGCCGTGAAATGGGTCCCTACGTGGCTGCGTCTCACTCATCCTTTCTTTGTTCTCTCCCTCTCTCTCTGCTCCCTCTCCCTGTGCTGCATGTGGCTGTCCCAGGGAGTAAAGGGCCAAGCAGGAGAGAAGGTGAGTCCACCCTTCCCCTTATGCCCTTCACCCAGCCTCCTCTTTCAGGATGGGCTCTTGGTGGGGAACCTCTCAGGTCTCCTCTGCCATAAAGGCCCCAGCAGAAGGTGCCGGCTGGGGCATGGCCCTAGTCTCCTAACAGCTTCCACATCATGGGCCAGGAGTCTTTGAGTCTTAGGCTTTGGTCTCCCCATCCTCAGCTGATTCTCCTCCCACTGCAGCTGGCCTCATGGCTCTGATCCCCAAGGCAAGGAGAGCAGAGCTGGAGAGGCCTACGGAGCCCCAGGGTTATGGAGTAGAGAGCCCCTAGGACACCAGAAGCCCAGGACACCAGCCTAATGCATCAAGGGTTTCTTGAGAGATTCCAGAGCTCAGCGTATCTTAGCAGCTCCTTTTACAGATGAGGAAACTCATCTGAGGCCCAGGGAAGGGTCAGGGCTTGCCCAAGATCCCATAGCAACATGGTAAGGTGGCATTAGAAGCCAGACCTCCTTGCCTGGGCCCTGCCATATTTCTGCAGTAGACTCTTCTGTCTCCAAAATAATAACCACGACAATAAGTATTCGGGCTACCATGTATTAATCACAAACTGTAGCAGGCAGAATTTTAAGTATTTTGCCTCTGTTTTCTCAATTAACACTGACACAGCCTTTCCAGGGAAGCTTTAATCTTCCTCTTTCCATGAGACGCAGAGAGGAAAAGTCATATGCTCAAGGTCACCCAGCTAGACAGTGGCAGAGCTGGAGAGGAGCCCCGGTGTAGTGGACTCCAAGGTCAGGGTCCTAACTACCATGCTATGCTGTCCTCCAAATAGAATGAGGTTATTAGCCCCACCGAGCAAGGAGCTGAACTGTCCAGGAGAAAAGGCACAACCCCTTCCCTGGATGAGGCATTATTTCGAGCATTTTACATTATTCATGAAATGTTCACATCTATCCTGTGAGACAGGTGCATGGATTGCCCCTGATACAGATAAGGAGAGAGGCACCGGGGAGTTAGGTAGCTTGCCCAAGGTCACACAGCTGGCAGGGACCAGCGCTGGGCTTTGATTCCTCTTAACCACTGCACTATATCGCCTACTGTACAACAGTATTGTATTGTAGCAATGGAGTAGTTACTAATTTGAAGCCACCCTTCACCTGTGTGTGAGGTATGACACTTTTCAAAATGCATTTCTGCAGAGCAGCTCTGAGCAGCTCTGAGGTTATATGGTCACAGCCATTCCAGGATTTGCCTGGCAGAGCAAGACCTTGGACTCAAGGCCCCAGGCTTCTCCCCTGCCCTGTCTGCCACTGTGGGGGTAGAGGGTTCTGCTGGCAGATGGAGCAGGCGGCCTGCTGGGCAGTCCCAGCCCTCCACCTCCATCCTCCATTCATACATCCTTCTTCCTCCTGCTGTCTCCCCAGCACATGTGCACACACACCTGTGAGCACACGCACGTGAGCACACACACATGAGCTCAGCCACGTCTGATGACACTCAGCACTTCTGGCCCAGCAGCAGCAGCATCGCCTGCCATCCTCTCAGAGCTGAAATTCTGCCCCAGACTTACTCCCTCATGTCATTCTCAGTCCAGGACTAGGAAATTCCAGACAGCTCAACCTCTCAGGCCCAGGGCTGAGGGGTCCACTTAGCATGTGTGGGTTTCATGTCCCCATACTCAGGGCAAGTCACTGTTCACCAGTTACAGGGTGTGCAGGCAGAAGGATATTTGGGCATGGGGGCAGGAAGAGGGCTGAGGGAGGTTGGAAAGAGTCCTGAGCAAGGCGTGGGGTAAGCCCTCAGGATCTGGGGAACCATTGCTAAGTCTTCCCGCCCTCTCATGTGTCCCTCTTACCTGCCACGCCAATGAATCCTGTTCTCACCGCCTGCCTGGCCTGGGGTCCTACCACCCTCCCGCCCCTGGAGCTCACATCCTGTGCCCTTGCTCACCCCTCGTATCCCCTGCCCTTCCCAACCCTTCTGAAATGCTTCCTCCACACCCATCTGCATGTCCTCTGTCCTGATTCCCTCTGGGCTCCCTCCTGTCCCCCACACCCACCAGCCCCTTCCCTTTTGCTCTTCTGTGCCCCCTGCCCCACACTCCCTCTCCTGTTCTCTTCCCACAGGGGGCTACTGGAGATGCTGGGCTGTCCATCATTGGTCCCCGAGGTCCCCCTGTAAGTTGTTTTTGCTATTCTTCAGGGTACAGTGGGGGTGTGTGAGTTGATGAAAGGGCTTTTGGGAAGGACGTGGGGAGAGCCAGTCCGGCTGTGCCTCTGGGTGTGGCAGCCACAGCATGTGATGTGGTTAGCCTAAGCAGGCCTTAGTGACGATGTGGATGTTAAAGAAAGTGGCCTGACTAAATATACCTAAATTACAGCCTCTCAAGTGGGTTCTGAGGGGGCCTACCCTGTAGCCACACAGCGGCAGTGGCTGGAGGCAGCCCTACTGTTTACAACAGAGAAAGTGCCACTGCTCGCTGACAGGCGCTCCTGCTTTCCCAAGATAAGCCTTTGTTTCTGGAAGCCCAAGAAGCAGATGCTGTGGTTCGCTGACCCAGGTGCCCACTGTTGGTCTTGCTGGAGGCCCAGTCACCCCGCACCCTCAAAGGCTCCTTTCTGTGTGTAGCACTGGGTCCCAGTGGCCAAGAGCTTGGGAAAACCAATGAGTTTTCCCAAAATGTGCTTCCTCTGGGCTGAAAGTGGACGATGAAGCTGGCAAGACACCTGGGCTAGAGCTGTTTTTCCCAGAATGCCCAAATCACTAAGTTTTAGGGTGCAAAGGATGCCAGTGATGGTCTAATGTGGCCCCTCAGAAGGGGAAACTGAGGTCCAGAGAGGGGTAGGGGCTTGTCCAGAGTCTGCTATGTAGAGGCTAGGGCAAGATTAGAACCCAGGACCCCTAGCACCTGGCCTCCACGCCTGCCTCTGTGTTCTGCTGTGCACTTTCCTAAGCTGCCGTGCACGGTGGTGGGTGGGGAGGAGACTGAGGCTAGCCCAGCGATAGATAAAACCCAGGTTTCCCATTTCCCAGCCTTCCACAGCAAGAGCAGATGGAAGCAGGAGCCTCTCCTACCCACAACCAAGGGAGAAAGAAGGGTCAGTGAACAGTTTGCTAAGTTATGTCCAAGGGAGGGGGCCGCAGTGAGCTGAGCAGCCAAGGGAGGGACTTGTGGCCAGTGCCCAGAGCCCATCTGAGAAGGCAAGAGTGGGGCAGGTGAGCCAGGGGGGCAGACAGGTCAGGTCCTGGGCTGGCAGACACAGCCTTCTCAGCAAGGTTTTCTTCTGGGCCTGGACCATAATAAGGACTGAGCACCTAACATTTATTCTGTGGCAGGTTGTACATTAAGATTTTTATTCTTATTAACTCACGTAATCCTCATAAGAACCCTTGAGGAAGGGACTACTATCACCTCCACTTTATAGATGAGGAAACTGAGGCACAGAGAGTTTTCATGGCTTGCCCAAAGTAATGGGGATGGAGTGTGGCCACACTGGGAGCTGACCACCCATCCAGGCCATGTGTCTCCAGAGTCTGCCCTCTGAACTCTGCTGCTGTCATGGGTGTGTCAGGCTCAGCGTCACCGTCAGATGTGCTGGGCTCTCACTATGGCTTCCCTGATGGACTTTGAGCCCCCTGTGTACTGGGGAAGGCACAGTGCAGATGCTCTGAGCCCACTTGTTTCTGATGACAGTGGCCATGGAAAGGTCATAAAGAAAGAAGATGATGGTTCCCAGGGTTCTAGCATCAAGGATCGAGCCTGGGGTGGGCCTGTCAGGAGGCCAGGGGAGTCACACAGAGTACTTACCTACTCTTTGGCTGCCATCTCTGTCTGCCTCTGGTCTGACTACAGATGTTCTGTTGTGTGGCCACTGGTCCTCTAACACTGCTTCAGCAAATCATGTCAACAGTCTGCCAAAAAGTTGTTGAAAAGTTTCCGCTGCTGGAGACATGCTCGGGGCAGTGGTCTGCCTCAGCTCCTGTTGGCTTTTGTCCAACATGCACAGGCCTAAGCAGAAACATTCCTACCACAATAGATTCTATCTGGTGGCGAAAACTACCTTCTATTCAGTAACAATGATGACTACCTTCTCCTGGACTTCTATCATGTACTAGATAGTCTCCTTTGGTCTTCCCAACATAGCTGTGAGGTACTCCTACCAGCCTCTTCTACAGAGAGAGAAAGCTAAAGGTTTTCTGACTCAACTGTGGTCACCCAGCTAGTAAGTCCTAGAGCTTTGGTTTGGCCAAGTTTGCAAAGCCTGCATTCTTGCCCCAACATCTCCTTCCATTCTTGAAGCTCTACTGTTTAAAGACACTATTTATAGGAGGGGAGCGGTGGCTCACACATGTAATCCCAGCACTCTGGGAAGCCAAGGTGGGTGGATCATTTGAGCTCAGAAGTTTGAGACCAGCCTGAGCAAAAGCAAGACCTCGTCTCTGCTAAAAATAGACAAATTTGCCAGGGATGATGATGGACACCTATAGTCCCAGCTACTCAAGAGGCTGAGGCAGGAGGATGGCTTGAACCCAGGAGTTTGAGGTTGCTGTGAGCTGTGCTGATGCCACAGTACTCTAGCCTGGCCAACAGAGTGAGACTTTTTCTCCAAAATAAATCAATACAATACAAAATACAATACAATACAATACAATACAATACAATACAATACAATACAATACAATACAATACAATACAATACAATACAGTACAATGAAAAGGATATTTTACTTCAGGAGAAAAGAATTCTTCCCATAGGTGCTGCCTGGGTTGACACTTGGAAAGGTTTTATAGCACTGAGGGTCTTGACTGAGCCCAGCATCCTCTGATTTGTCCTGTCAATCCCATGGCTCAGGCCACCCCTGCTGAGTCCCCACTAGACAGCAGGGGAGACCCCCTTAGCTCTTCCCAGCAAGCCACCCCAAGCTGATGGGATCAGCGAACAAGGGTGGGGAGACAAAGGGTTCATTTGTCCTTAAAGAGTGGAGGTCAAATGAGTGCCCTTGGCACCTGGGGCTAGTGGGGAACATGCAGCTTTCTACTCAGCCAAGAAGGGCCCAGAATAAATGTTGCTAATAAAAACCAGCTTTGCTGCTCACAGAGGCCACCTGTATCCCCTCTTAGAGATTGATAAATGGTCCAAGCAAAGTGGGAACCATCCAAGCACTCTGGAGAAGGAGCGCTCATGTTCCAGTGAAGAGGAAGCAAGTTGGAGCAGAGTGTCTGGGCATATTGACTTTTAAGGGAGCCCCATTAAAAGCAAGGGGGAAGGGGGGGGGGCTGTTCCAGCCCAGCAGGCACTGGGCAGATTATCTGCGGGTGTCTAGGAAGTGCCCCATTTCAAAGGGAGCTCATTCCCTCCCTAAGCTCCTGTTTCTCTAAAGGACCAGAATAGCTGGATTTACTGCCCTCATCTACAAGAAGCCACCCCTTGCCCAGGTAGACACACCTATTGAGTGCGTCTCAATTCACTTCATTCAAAGTTGTCAGGAACCCAGTACATGCTAGATGCTGGGGAGATGATAGAAACCCACCCATGGCCTGCTTACCTCACCAGGCACATGAGTGGGAGTGCTAAGGCAGGGGATGGTCAGGGATCTGTGGGACCCAGGGGAGGCACTGGATTTGGGGTGAGGGAGGCAGGCAGAGAAGGGATAAGTAAATTACAGTTGAGGACCTGTGAGGGGCCCAAACACCGTGTTCAGGGGTTGGGCTTTGTCCCTAGGACTTGAAGAGCCCTCAGGTTGTATTGGGCTGATGAAAGACATGATCAAATTTGCAGTTTAATAAGGTCCCCTGAGCCCCCCTGCTCCAATGTAGAGCTTATTACAAGAGGCTGCAGGTGGAGGGGCTGGCTGGAAGCACTTATAGTAACCAGGGCCTGGACTAGAGCAGAGTGCTGGAGCTGGGTAGGAGAGGTAGAGACTATGAGATATCTTGGAATTGATGGAATTTTTGTGATGATAGAAATGGTTGAGGGAGAAGCAAGAGCTCAAGATGATTCTACATTTCTGACTTGAGTACAGAGTGCTCTTCCCCAGGAGGAAGAGCAGACTTTGCCAGTAGAGATGAGCTAAACTTGAGCATGATGAACTTGAGATGTCTTTGTAATGTCCAAGGGGAGCTATCTGTCTGCTGAGGGTCAGCACAGGTGTGCTAGAGCTACCAAGAGTGGACTGTGCATGCCTTCTCCCAACTGTGTTCAGTGACCTCACTTTGGTAACTTGAAATCAGCTATAGGGAGAGTATTTACACCACGGACATTGGCAAGTGCTGTACAGAGCAGTACTCTGCCCCCATCTGCCCCCACCCAGCCAGTGATGACACGTTTACCAGTAAAGGGTTTTGTGAGTGAGGAAAGCAAACGAGGACGGCTCTGGGCAGTTAAACAACTGACCCTCTTCCAGTCATCAACAGGAGGGCAGGGAGATGGTCTCTTTCCAAGCAGAACTTCCACTCTGTGTTGTCTTACCCTACGTACATGCAGGTAGAAAGAAGATGGGGAAGAAGCCAATGTGGGCTTATGTTTCTCTCATTTTTATATAGAAGGGTGTAATATTAATCCACAAGTTAATCAAAAAATAAATCTGCTAACTATAAATTGAATGTGATTCTAATCCTATTGTGTTTTTGATGAGGTTGGGAGTCCAACAAAATAATATTAAATTTTACTTGAGAAAAATAAGCTTGTGAGAATGTCAGGAAAATTCTGAAAGACAGAGTGAGGAGGAGACTAGTTGTCCTACTAGATATCAAAATGTACTATGAAAACAGAAAATCAAAACGAACTAATGAACAGGACAGAATGAGGAGGCCAGAAATAAAGCCAAATGCCTATGGGAATGTGATACATGATAAAGGCTGCAATAGGAAGAGAGAGACAGATGGTCCAGGAAACAACGCTGGGGCAACTGACAAGCCATTCATTAAAAGTAAATGGAAAGATTATTTTTTAAAGCTAAATTTCCCCCCTCCTCATTATATCAGAATGAATTCCAAATGAATAAAATACTTAGATATAAAATGTGGAACCATAAAATATTAAAATACAAGGACAAAACATGAGTGAATGCTTTATAATTCTCAACTGAGGAAGGACTTTTTGAAACATGACATAAAACCCAAAAGCCTGAGGAAACCCAAAAGCTATAGGAAAAGATTACATTTGTCTCCATAAATGTAAAACTTCTGTATGACAGAAAATACGCTACCAATGAAATCGAACACAAATGCCAAATTAGAAAGAATATTTACTACCTCTATGACTGTCAAAAAATTATTGTTCTTGACAAAGAGCTTTATTCAAAGCAGTAGGAAAAAAAACAAACAATTTAGTAGAAAATATTGGTAATGAGTACATACAGGCAGTTTACCAATAAGAACAGCCAATAAACATAGGAAAAGATGTTTAACTTCAGGATATAATTGAAGACATTTAATTAAAATCCAGTTCCAAGTTTCCCTAAGTGCCTTCCCCGGGGCCAGCCTCTCTGGGAAGTAATTTCATTTGGTCAATGACAACATTCTTCCCAAGATCCCCAAAAAAGCCTTGGTTAGCCTTGGACTTGGCCCTAGGTTGGAGAGATGCATCCTGCTACCAGGACAGGCTCTGTAATTAGCAAACCGTGTGATTATCCCTACCACATAAATATTGTCCCTAGTGGGACTTGAAGATGTTTCTTGGAATCCTCTGCTCCTGACCTTTTCTTCAGGCCTCTAAGCATTCACAGTAGTTTACAGAAAGTTTACACTGGGAGGTTTTGGAGATTAAATCACACAGTTTCCGGGTTTTCTCCTTAGTGCTATTCTTAGCATCACTTATCCTTGACAGGAGAAAAGCCGAGGGCCTTTCCAATATTTGAGTGGCATCTCCTCTTGCCCACCTGAGCCTGCAACAGACTCCAGCTCACTCCCTGACAGCAGGGTCTCCATCCCCCCCAGCCAGAGGGGCTGCCATGTTCCCTGAACACAGGCTGTTGGGCATGCATGTCCATGGTTTCAAAGAGGACCCAGCAGCCTGGAGACATTTCAGCAGTGTTTTTCAACCTTTTTAAAATAATCATGGCACACTTGAACCTATGGTTAAATTTCTGCAGCACACTTAAATTATGTTGATCAGAAAAAAAAAAGTAAAAAATAATATATACTTACTGTGCTTTGAACTTCTTTCAAAAATAATTAATAATCTTTAAAATTTTTGCAGCACACTAATATCCTCTCACGGCACATCAGTGTAAAAGTCACTGATACAAAGAAACCTTCCTCTGCATAGGATCTGTTTCTGTAACTACTGCCTGACAAGGACAAACCTTCACTGGCCCCAAGATATATTGAGCACAAAAGCAAATCTGCTTGATTCTGGAGCTTCTCTGTTCAGTTCAATTCAACACCCAGTGAATAGGCTTTACAAATCTAATTGAGTATAATTCGACGACTATGAGGTTATACACATATGAGGTCATTATTCTATAGATGAGGAAATTGAGACTCAGGGAGGTTAGGCAACTTGCTTAGAGTCACACAGCCACTGCTGGTGGAAGCAAAATTAGAACTTAGTCTGCTAGACTCAGAAGCCCATGCTTAGGAAGAGTTGTGGCCATCTTGGCCAAGACAGAGCCTATGCTGAGAGCCAGACCAGTGTGTCCAGGGAAAGGCATGTGAGCCAGCGTCCCTGGGCAGTGTAGGGGAAAGATGGAGCAGGAAAGGAGCAATGTGGTAGATTCACGGCAAGATTGGGGGTGGGCTTGAATGATAGGTGAGTGGAAAGGAGCAGGGGAGTGACAACACTCAGGTGTCTTTGCTCTCCATTACCCTTGCCCGCCTGGTCATCCCTCCCCAGCCCTGGATCTTCACAGACTCATGCTTCTTCTAACCTCAGCATTATCTCTTTTTGTCCTGAGTCTTGATCATAAACCAGTGGGCTGGAACCAGTGCTACTTCTAGTCTGTCTCCAGCCTGAATATCTTTCTAATTGCGCTCTCCTCCTCCTGAAAAATGGGCATGGATTGCTCTGTATCCCGTGAAGATTGGGGGACCCAGATTATCACCCAACTGCCAAGAGAAGCATGCTGGCCAGGTTGAGAGAAGCAATCTGACCTATTCTAACCTGAAAACATACATTTCAAAGGTCAAGTTCTACTATCTGTTGATATCCAAACCATCCTTAGATAAGGGCCATGAGCAATGACTATGTAAATAAAAAAGGACTCAGAGAGAGGACCTCAGCCCAGGAGTCCAGTGTGCTGCAAGCCAAGTCCTGTTGAACTCACTGCCCCGTCTTGTCTGTTTACAAGCAAAGCAGCCACAGCAGTGAGGAGCTCTCCAGGGGCTGCTTCTATAGTTGACCCAAAGGATGCTGCCCCCTCTTTTTCTTTCCCCATGCCCTGTTTCCACAGGAGATTTCTGATAATGTTCCATTTCCATCTTTCTCCATCCTCCCTCTCCACCAACTGACCACGAGAGCATCCCCTTGTGGACAGTGACACGGGAGTGGGAGGGAGTGGAGCTAAGATGAGCTGAGGGACTAGGGATTAGCTCCATCTCCTCACTCATCCTCACTGCCTGCCTGTTCTTTTCAGGGTCAGCCAGGTACTCGAGGTTTTCCTGGATTTCCGGTAAGTGGGGAAGGCTGAGGCTAGCTGTGTCCCAGGTGGTCTCTGAGACCTGAGAAGGCCTGACGCCACTTCTTCCAAACCCTGGTCATTAAGGACTGCTTCTGTAGCCGTTCATGGACAGCAACCCAAGAGAGTAGCTTAGAGCTACTGGGCTCATAGTTCATGAAATAAATACAGGGAAATAAATACACAAATCAGAGGCAGTGGGAAAGTACCAGGAGCGTGAAGTCACAGGCTGATAAATCCCAGCATGACACCAGGATGTGGAAGCTCAACTTCCAACCTGGCTTTGAGAGGAGGTCCACCATGGGTAGGCCTCTGTGTGGCCACCGACCCCTGCTGATGGGCCCTAGGACAGGTTCTGAGAGGCAGAACCAGGGAGTGGCTGGCTCCCTTTTTATCCAGGCCTCATTGCCAGCCAGCCCTGGCTTCCTAGGAATATGCCACTCACTTCCGGCCTGCGATAAGGAGGATTGTCTTTGATATCAGTGCTGACACCACCCATTGGGTTCTGCCTTGTGCCGGGCACCTGGCATGTGACATTTTATTCCCTCCTCACAAAGACCCTTCATGGAAGGCTATTTCTCCCCATCCTAGGAAATTGAAGCTTAGTCTTATCCGTGGTCACATAACCAGTAAGTCATCAAACAGGGCTTTGAACTATAACTTGTTGGAATGCAGAATCTGTGCTCCTCTTTGGCAGGAGGCCTGTGATGCTTGGTCTTTACATCTGGCCTTTCTGGTTTCAGGGTCCCATTGGACTGGACGGCAAACCGGTAAGTGGGCCCTCTCTCATGCTGGGCTCCTGCACCCACTCAGTCCAGGCCAGGAACCCTGGGTCTCTTTGGTCTTTCTGCAAAATTCTGACTCCTTAGAAAATGCATTGCTTAGAAGGAAAATTCCTGAGGTGGAGGCTTGTCACTAGAAAGAAGGGAAGGGGGCCATTTGAGTCCCTGGTCCCAGTGAGGTTCCCCAGAACAAAAGTCCCCATCTGCTAAACTGGGCTCTGGGTGTCTGGAGATGTCGGAGTATGGTGATTCTGTTGGGGCAGGTGAGGCTGGGAGACAGCTGGGAGGCAGCAGTGGGAGCTGAACTGGCTGGGCCCAGAGAGCCTGGGGCTTGGGCACACACTAGCCCTGGCTTCCTAGCTCCTGTGTGTCTCCCGTGGCCTTCCCTGGTCAAGTACCCAAATCCACAAGGAGGCCACTTCCCACCACAGCTCCTCTCCTATTCATTCAGTCCTCTGGACTTGGTCCCCAGCACAAAGTTCACGGGGGAAAGAGGGCCCTCCTCCCACTCTGAGGAAGGAATGAGCTGGAAGGGGGCATGAGCCCTCCAAAGCCCTCACAGATGCCCCACGTGAAGGCACCAGGTAGTATGATGTGGCCTCACGCGTGGCTGAGCCTGGCCCCATTCACCTCTTGCAGATGAGCAGCCTAGGTGCTCACCTGCTCATTCCCCCACTGCAAGCTAGCCAGCTAAGCACAGCCCAGGGGCCCTGGTGATCATGTCCATTCATGTCACAGGACCAGGAGTTCCCCAAAGTCATCCTAGGCACATTGGCCTGGGGTCCAGGGAGACCACTCCCCACTCTTCTCTGCAGAGTGGGCAGCTGCTAGAAAGGCCCAGCAAAGGACTGTGGGAAAATGACCAAATGACCTCCCCTGAGTCAGTGGGTTAGGGACTGGGTGGACAGTGAGTGACTTCATGGAATGACCATTTAAGAAAGGCAACAGGTGCGACAGGAGTGTGGTGGGAGGGATGCGTGGGGCAGGCAGGGTGGGCTTCCAGGCTGCAGTGTTCCTGCTACTCACCCTCTTCTCCTTCCAGGGACACCCAGGACCAAAGGGGGAGATGGTAAGAGCCCAGCTTTCCTGCCTTTCTGAGACAGGTAGAGGTCTCAGCCAAGCTGAGAGGGCCTGCCCAGAAGAGGGGGCCCCACAGGCACGGGGTGGGAAGTGGGACGGACAGTGGCTACTGTCCTGGTCATGCCCCAGCTGTGTACAAACACATGCCCTAGATCTTCAAGTCACACTGCAGGAAGGAGAGGTGGACAGGGGCTTCTCCACTAAAGAATGAGGAAGGAAGGTCCAGGGAGAACCACATGTGGTCAGTAGCACATGGAGGCCAGTGGCAAGCTCAGCGCTTATGAACTGCACTGGCATGGGACTTAGAGGACAAGCATACAATGGCACTCGCTGGGGATGCTTCCTCCATGAGAGGCCATTTTTGTGAGCGTGATGTTTCTCAAGGCATCATGACCCTTCCCAGGGCCACACTGCTCTGAGCTATGCTGGCACTGCAGGGGACCCTGCTCCACTGGACACAATAACAGACCTTTGCACGGCCTTTCTCCCTATCCCCTCCCACCTTCTGCAGAACTTTAGGAAAGAATCTGCTCTCTCCACAGGCCACCCCCTGCAGAGGGGAATCTAGGTGCCTACTCCTGGTGAGCAGTAAGTGGCCCAGTTCCCAGCAGGGACTGAAGGGCCATTAAGAGCAAATGGGCCGGCCCTGGGCAGGGTTACATCTGCCTCCCAGGTCCTGGGTCACACCTACATTGTGAGGCACCACCCCCTGTGCCAAAGGGCTGGCAGGCCTGAGGTCTGTGTGGGGTCTGGCTTGTGCCTGCAAGTGATGTGAAGACACTCCTGGCCCATGACGAGGCACTGCCAGGGCACTCAAGAGAGGTAGGACATCTTGTGAATGGGAAGAAAGACGAGGAGTTTTGGCTCCAGTCCAGCCACCCCTAACTTGCCATGGGACCTTTAGCCACTCAACTCCCTCTGGGCGGCCCTCTTGCCTCAGACCCAGTTAACACTGCTGAGGTTTGCAATGTGGTAAGCCCTGGGATGAGCACTTTACATGTATAATCTCATTTAATCCTCAGTGTAGCCCTAAGCTCCAGGTCCCATTAGTATTCTCTTTGACAGCTGTGCAAACAGAAGCGCAGAGAGTCAAAGTGACTTGGCTGAAGTCACACAGCTAAGAAGTGTTCAAAACAAGATCCAAACCCAGTTTCTACATTCCTCTCGCCACATTTTATTGCCTCCTCCCTTTCTGTTTCCCTCTCTTTTTCCCTGCCTTCCTGTTTCCTTCTTTTCCTTAATGCATTTTTATTGAGTATCTAAAGTGGACAGGGCACTGGGTCAGGTGCGTGATACAGGCAGCAGCAAGAGAGACACTGTCCCTGCCATCCTATAGCTAACAGTTAAGTGGGGGAGATGTGCTTTTCAATAACACTTAAATAATTAACAAATTGGCTTGTACTAAGTGCTGTGAGAAGGTGATTCTCAGGACCCTGAGGAATCTCAGAATAACAGACACGTCACCCAGGTTGAAGGTCAAGGACAGCTTTCTTAAGAAAGAGACTTTTGGATTGAAGCCTGAAGAATGAGGATTTCACTAAGAGAAAAAAGCAAAGTGGGTGGGGAAAGCTTTCTGGACATGTGAGAATAGCATGTGCAAAGGCCCTGAGGTAGGGAAGTCCTTGCTATGTCCACAGAACTGGGGGAAGGACAGGAAGGCACCAGCAGTTGAAGGGTGGAAGAACTGGCATTGGAACCAGACCCCTCAGCAAGCTTTCCTCTCTGTCACAGCTACCTCTGTTTCAAATGCATTTCTTCTTGCCTTTACCCTGCTCCTAAACACCCACATACGTGGCATAATGGAGACCTAGGCAGGAGTAACCTTCCATGCTGCCATTGTTATATAGGCACCAGGGTTTAAGGCAAAAGATTTATGCGAACTGAAGAGAAACCATGGCACCAGAGTTTAGATGCAAAGAAGTTAGGAGCTTTTCCCTTCAGCTCCCCACCCCCCTTCTTCCCTTCCTGGCCACTGGATGCAACCATAAAGTAGCCCATGGCCCTCACCCCAGAAGTAATAATAATGGTTACCCACTAGGCACAGTTCTGTAATCCTCATAACACAATCTTATCCCTTTACAAGAGGGGAAATTGAGGCGCAGAGTGGCTAAGTACATCGCCTGAGACCACATGGTTCCTAAACGCAAGAAATGAAATTCGGACCCAGATGGAAGGGTCTTAACCCATGACTCCTCCTTGCTGCTAGTACACTTTGTCCTGAAGGAAAGGACCTTCCATAGGCTTCCCTTTCTCCCCTCACTCTGCCCACACTGTCCCTCTGCCCCACCCACTCGACCCCAGCTGGGCCTTCCCTGCCTGCTGGGGATCAGAGCTAACTCGGGGAAAGGGCAAGGCCATCCATCTCCCAGAAACCCACATCCGTGGGACACATCCCCTGTCTGTCTCATCATCCATCAAAACCTGGCAGGCCCCAGAGCCATTAGACCCCTGTTTGTTTGGCATAGGGACTGAGCCATTAATCCACCACTGTTGTTGGGCAGTTATCCTGGCCCTCCCGCACATCATCTTTCTGGCACCTGCTCACTCCCTCCATAGGGAGTTTCTCCTCTGCTGGCCGTCTGGCCACTCCATGTCTTTGGTTGTCAAAGGGGTCACCTCTGTCCCACCCACCACCTCACAGTATCTCCAAGTACCTGAAATAAGGAGTTGAGAGGGTGCACGTGGGGTCCCAGCTCAGGAGCAGCACAAGGGTCCTGAATTCAAATCCCACACTATCGTCCACAGGGCTGTCCCAGGGGGGCAGGGCACAGGCGCTTTGAACAGTGCCTGCATGCAGGATGCACCTGAGTCCCTTCACCATGATTCGGTGGTGGCTAGAGGAGGGCTGGTGGCCGAGGACTGAGCACATTGCCCATAACCAAGACTCTGCCTAGCTGGAGCTATTTGGCACCATGTGTCCTCAAGCCTCTGAATAAACTAAGAGAAATCCAGAATTTTATTTGCACTGTCCTTGATCTTAAGTGTTGGCAACTGATTACAATAAAACTATAAAGTCATCAAGCCCTGTGAGACAAACAAAACACCATGGTTGTCCCACGAGCCACCCTTTGGGACATCTGTACTCAATCCTCCAGGTGTCTGCTGTCCTATACCTGTGTGAGCTTTCTCAGTCCCTCCCCCATCACACTGCTCCCTGTCCTGGCCATCTTTGGTGTGGCCCCTAGTTCCCTGCCCAATGAACACTTTGCTGCAGAACTTAATGTTAAACACTCTCACCAGCCAGCTGGGCTGGGGGTGCCATGGATTGTCCCAATGGCCACTTGCCCCCTCCCAATGACTGTCCTAGAGTTTCCCAATTTGGAGGCTAGTCCAAGTAGGCAAGTCAGGGTCAGGTGCAAGACTCCTCTCCTCCATCACAGCATCCTGAGGTCCTGCCTAAATGAATCTGTCCATAGGGATCCCAAATTCTTTAGGCACCAAAGAAACTGATATAGCAGATGGGTCTTTGCACACTCACAGGATGGTAGCAGGAAGGGACCTTGGGGACCCAGGCAGGGATACTCTTATGGTTCTAGCCAAGTCTAGAAGCCTCCTGAGGGCTGACCCGGTTTAGAGAGTAGGGTGTAATGGAAACAGCTGGACCTCAGTGGTCACGCAAACCCCAGCTCATGTCCCAGCTCTGCCATTCACTGAGCCACAGGCTCTCCCGGCTGGGAGAGGCCACAGCACCTTCCTTAGGGCCAGCGTGAGGTCTGAGCTCAGTACACCCCTAAGAGCCTCCCTCAGAGTAGATCTCCAACACGATTTGTGGGCACCAGGTTCCCCCGGCACGAAGCCTGTGCAGTTTCCTGAGAGAGCCAGGGACATCTCCTGAGAACAAGGGTCTGCCCAGACCCCAACTCCTTTCTTACCCCTGTAAACTTGGCAAGGCAACCTTGAAGGAAACCCTAAGACCCCTGATGTTCCTCAAAGAAGCCCAGAACAGGCTTAAGTGGCCAGCTTCCTGCTTCCTCTCTTTTGCTTAAGTTTTCTCCAAAGTCTCCCCAGTGTCTGTGGCACTGGCCTGGCCTGCTGTGTCCTTAGAAGTCCTCTGGCTCAGTGGGCTTCATCCCTGGGACCTGGAAGGTAGAAGCAGAATATGTTTCCCAGAGGCCTGTGTGGACCAGGCAGGGTGTCCATCATAGCTGCAACACCTGTCACCAAGTGCAGCCTCCTGGGTTGCAGGCCCATGAGATGACAGTGGTTGGAGGAATGAGTGAAGGATGGCACCTGCTCTTCATCACAGCCCCACACAGGAGCCAGGGCGTGCTTAGTTGTGCCCACTGCTGGGTGAAGCTGAGACTTAGTAAATAAGGCCACACAGCTTTGAATGTGTGAGGCATAGGAAGACCCAGTCATGGCTGGCAGTGTAGCCTTCAAGACGGGACATTCTGAAAAGCCCCTGGAAGCTCCAGCGTCTTCCCCAACCCCCACCCTGGCATGTGTCTCTGTCTCCCACTGACCTGTGTGTGTTTCCTCCCACACAGGGTCTGACAGGCCCCCGAGGACAGCCGGTTGGTACCCATCTTACTATTCTTCTGCAGAGAAGCTTCAGCCACTGGGCCCTTAGCTTCAGTTTCTAACTCTCTCATCTCTATCTCTTTAGGGACCTCAGGGACAAAAAGGAGAAAAGGTAAGAACAATGGAATCTCCATCTTGGGGAAACAGCCTCCCAACCAGTAGAAAGGGGCTCCATGGTGGTTATCTTCAAATTTTAGTTTGTGATAACAGAGCCAGGGAAGCCCCTAAGGGGCTGTGGCATATAGGGCAGATTCAGGTGAAGATGCTCTGGGTATTCTTGGGCTAAGCCTGGCCCTCTTTAGCCTCTCTTTCAGCCCCTTCCACTGGTCACCCCCCTGGTGTTCCCTGACCCACCTCCATGAACTTCTGCAATTTTGACGTGTTAATCCATAGAACATTGGCCTGGCCCCTTCCTGGCCTCCTGTATTCTCTGTCTTATTGAATTTCTGATGGAGACTGCTGGGCTGGCCCCGCACTGTCCACAACTGCTTCCATCCAGGGATCCTGTCCAGGGGCTGGGGGTTTCTTCCCTGCGGCTAGCCAGGGCCAAAGGAAGGAATAGGTTCTGCTGCTTCAGAGGGCTCAGATCAAAACCAGAGCAGCAGGGTTATGGGTGATGAGATATGTGGTGTGTCCCTAATTCCTGGGGGTGCCATTAAGGGATACATCTCCCCAGCAAGTGCCTGACACCCCCTTCTCCTTCTGTCTCATTCCCAGGGGCAATGTGGAGAGTACCCACACCGGGTAAGTGAACCCCTAAAACTTAGCGGGGCCCTTTGACCCATCCTAGGGACACACCCGTGGCCTAGCCTTGTCTCCTGGGGGCCTCCAGGACCTAACAGAGCTCAGAGAACAGAAGCAAACAGCCTCCTCTGCACTTGGCAGCCAGAGAGGTGGTGTGGGGGTGGCAGTTTGTCAGGCTGTGTCCCTGGGCCTTGTGCCTGTGGGTCCTCTGGGCTCCTTTATGGAGCATGCCTTTGCACACCTACCCCTGTGGCTGTCTGGGTGAGCCTGGGGTTCTTGAGCTGTGTGCATCTGAGCTCTGAGCTCCCCTACACATGGTCCTCTCTGTCTGACCATGCGGCTCTGTGAGACCATGCGTCTGACTCCCCACCCACCAGGCGTGTGTGTGTGTGTGTGTGTGTGTGTGTGTGTGTGTGTGTGTGTCTGGCAGTCTGCCTCGGATGACTAAGACGGGCTTTTGGATTAGTCATTGTTTTAGCTGACCCAGACTTTGATGATGGGAGATAATCAATGGCTGGCCGTATCAACTGAAGGATAAAGTCTCTTGTCTCTGTAAGAACAAAAGAAGCCCTTCTCCAGACGGGAGCAGGGTGGATTTCAGGGCTGAGATTGCCGTTCCCGCAGCTGCAGCCTTCCTTTACTTTGCTCCATCCCCAAATACAGAACTCAAAAAACCACAGGGCTCCTTCCACCTTGGAGCAGGGATGGGTACAACCCCCAGTGAGCTGGGACCAGCAAAACACCCCTCACTTTGCAGATCAGCCTTAGGATGGGCATTAGGAACAGGGATGATGGCATCTTCAAGTGTCGATCTCCTCCGCCATAGGCCTTGTGGTGCCCAGCAGCATGCTACATGGCGTGGCTCCCCTGGCTGCCCACCCCTTCAGGCAGGTCCTGCTGGTGGGATGTGAGGAGTGGAAACGGTCACAAACCCCTCTCAGAGTCAACCTGACCCTAGAAGGCCATTGGGAGGGTCTTGATGGCAGGGCCTGGCCTCTGCCCAGCCACTCAGGAGGCTGGATACATGCCTGACTCCAACGTGAGAGGCTGGGATGGGTCTGAGTCTAGGTCAGGGATGGGCTGGGGAATGCAAGCCGGCAATAGCACAATCAGAGTGGGCCGGGCAGTGGCATATGCTCCAAGTATACAGGGGGCCTGGCATTCGGGCCAGCCTGAGCCTGATACAATAATAGAAGGTCAGCTGTGTTTATTTGAAACAATGGGCTCACAGGATTGTTATGTTACCCAGAAGAAAGACAGCATCCCCCCAGCACAATGGACAGCACAACTGCAGACACTTCGGCAGTGTGTCACGGGTCCTTAATGAGCACTTGGGGTCGGGAAGGAGAGGGGTCTCTGCCCCTCAGCCCAACATAAGAGGAGGGAAGGGCTCTGTGATGGAAGGCTCCAGAAGCACCCTGTCACGGTACAGAGAAGCCCAGTGTTACGAACCCTGCGGTCTGGAGAGCACACCAGGCAGGGGGAAGCTGGTGGACACAAGTTTATAAAGGGGCTAGGAAAGCAGGGGACTTCTGGCAGTCTGTTGCCTTGCCAAGGGACCTGCAGGCAGGGAGGGGGTGGCAGGTCTCAAGGCCAGAGGACACCAAGAAATCTGGATGGTTCCCCCTCTGTTCCTGCAGCTTCCCCAGGGAGGGAGGGAGGATGAGGGGGGCTGGTGTCTGTGGGCTCTCCCTTCACTCTCCTCGTGCCCCTCCATCCCACCTGAACCAGGAGTACCTAAGCAGCATGCCAGCAGCCCTGCGCTCCAGCCAGATAATTACCCTGAAGGTTTGTAGGTTCTTGAGGGTTGCCAAGCCCCTTCCTGCTGAGAGGCTTCCCAGATGCAGAGCCCACCAATGCACATCCCCAGGCCCTGGTAACAGCCCAAGAAGGCGGCAACAAATGGCCTGGAAAGGCCACGGTTGGGCTCCCAAGTCCCCAGCTGGCCACATTTGCAGCCCAGGCACCTCGCGGTTCCTAATGCTCATTCCAGGGGCCTCATGTGAGTTAAAGTGCTTTCAAAAACTAATGGCTGATTACAGTACATGCCATCTTTGTTTTCACTTGGGTTCTAACCGCTTCCTAAAGCCACAACCTACTCAGCTTCAATAGGGAGAGGGAATGGAAGCAGCAAGAATTTCCAGAAATGAAAGTCGCATTAGATAATGTAATTGCAAGTTGCCTCCCCCAAAAGAGTGGTTGAACTTTCCGGAGACATCTTTGCCCAGCCCCTATTTTCCAGGCCCTCCAGCCTCAGGGTGGGCCCTCCATAGCACTTAGCATGTGCCCACACTGGCCACACCCTCAGCCAGCCCAGCCCCTGAGAGCCGGGCTTGGCACTGGCTTTGACAATCCTCCTCAGATTCGCTGACTCCAGACTTTCTTGTTCAACCAAAAAAGAACCCAAAGGTGGCCACACACCAGCCTGGCTTCAAGTACCAATTTAGCTGGTCCTGTGGCTCCCTCGCCAGAGCCTCTGAGTCTGCTGCCCTCTGTCCAACAAGCAGGGACAGGAGGGGCCGGCAGTGCAATGTTGGGCTGTGTGTCTGGCAGCCTCTGGCTCTGCATGGCCAGGAGGGCAAGCCCAGTGGAGGGGGCCGCACTGCCATTCCAGGGGGCTGCTGGCCAATACCTGGAATTGTATGCTGCTCGGAATACCTGACTTGGACTTAGAGGCCGAGGCAGGGTGCGGACGGAGGGCCACTCCTCCTCCCAGGGGGTGGCTGTGCCATCCCAGGGCAAGCTCGGCACTGTGCCCCTCAGCTATAGAGTGCCCTGTCCACGCCTTCCCTCCTGGTTCTCCTGCCCATGCTAATCTCTCTTCTCTCTTCCTCTCCTCCCGTCCTTCTTGGCTGCCTTGCCTTCCTGGTGACCTTTGGCATCGTTCTGAACACCTGCGATCTTTGGCCTTTGCCCTCTGGTCTTCCAACTCATCTTTCTCCTCAGCTGCTGCCTCTCCTCAATTCAGTGCGACTGGCGCCACCCCCAGTCATAAAAAGGAGGACCTTCCAGGTAGACACCTTCTGTTTGCCCGGACCGAGGGGGGCTTTCCCGAGGGGCTCAGCAGGTTTCTGGGCACTGGCAGGCCGGCTAAGGCTGTAGAGAAAGCCAGATTCTTGCTCTGATTCCATGGAACTGAATTAGACAAAACTGAATCAGACACAGGCCCCAGGAACTCCACAGTTACGACCACATCATTGCCACTCATAACTGCTGTCACTGTGTGCCAGGCACAATGTCACCCATTTTACAGGCCTGCTTTTATTCAATTCTCTCGGTGGTTTAATGAATTAGGCAAGATCATCCTATTTCACACATGAGGAAATCAAGGCTCAAGAGGTTAAATAAGTAGCCCAAAGTCACACAGCCAGTAAGTGGCAGAGTAGAGATTTGCACCCAGTTTCTCTGCCTGTTACTAGCTGTGTGATTTGGAGCAAGCTACTTAACCTCTCCATGCCCCCAAGCTTTCTCATCTCTAAAATAAGAATGACTACTTCATGGGCTTGTTGTTATATATGCATAGGTTGTACATGCGCTTGGAATAGTTCTTGGCACCATTTAAGTGCTATCATTAGTGTTAGCTGTCATTATTACTGTTATCCATATTTTGGAGATAAGAAAATTGAAGCTCAGAGAAGTGAATTAAGTTGCCCAAGTTCACACAAACAGCAAGAGGCAGACGTGGAACTGGCAGTCAGGGCTTCAGATCTCACATCCAGGGCTCTCTCAGTTGGACCTGCATCCTTTATACATATACTTAGAAATGCAGACTGCTTAGCGTCTGATCCTTTATAAGCTGAGTTTGAGGAGAGAGGGTCTTTACAGAAGGAATGGATGTGGTCCACAGGTACTCCCTGCGAGCAGCTATTTCCTTCTCCTGCCTGCTCACCTAAAGAGGCTGGGGTCAGAGCAGACCCGGAGAACAAAGCAATCTCACCTGTTCTCCAACAGGTCCCATCTGGGTTCCAGGCCAGGTGGCTGTGCCACCCTCATGCCCCTTGCCTTCCTTACACTGCACAGGGCATACCCTCCAAGGAACAGAGAAGCTGGGAATGGCAGGGCCCTGAGCTGCTCGGAATACCTGACTGCAGGCACTCAGGCTGCCATCCTGACTCGGGTATCAGGACCCCAAGGGCCTAGCCGTGTAGGCTCCTGAATAAACAGGCTGAAAAATCACTTCAATTAACAGCTAAAAATACAGAGGGATGTGTGAATGCAGTGCTGCCTAAGCCTGCGTGTTTGATATTGTATTACCAGGTCAAATCCTTGAGAACATTCCGAATGCTCATGCACAGCATGGCTACTCAGGAGGCCCCCAGGCAGCTCAGAGAAGCAGCAGGCCCACCCCACTGTCACCCACACCTGCCTGTGCTAGACCCATCTAGGGGAGCTGAGTCCACACTGTCAGAGCAGCCATTCTCCTGCATCCTAACACCTCCCTCTTGGCCTCAGTTGTATTTGCTGCTCTGTATCCAGGCCCCACAGGGTCCCAGGCACTGTGGGGAGAATTCTACATGGATTATCTCATGCATTCCCCACAGCAGCCTTCTGGATCACCCTCATCAGTCCCACTTTGCAGAGGAAGAACTTGAGAGGGGTCCAGAATTCAATCCAGGTTGCTGCATGTTACTGCCTCCCTCTTCAAAAGCAAAAGGGTGGTGAAGCCAGGACATTTTGTGCTGCACAGACCTGGTTTCCAAAGTAGGGAAAGAAGATTAGGGGCCCTAGTCTGCCTGCCACAAATTTTGCCTAAAGAATGAGGTTTTTAATGCTGTCAGTCCTCATGGGATATAAAAATGCTTGTCCATTTCCTATCAATAAACCAATATTGATTTTACAGGCTCTGCAGGATGCTTACATGTTAGGTATAAGATTAGTTGAAAGAGGAAACTTTATTTAAGATGTGATATGCTTAGCAGATGGTATTGGAAGTCATTTCCAAAGTGCAGAAAGTTGGACGGTGAGCCCTTTTTGCTGGGGGCTCATTTGGAATGAGTAGGGCCAGAGTCTGGAGTTCTGAGCTTGGGTCCTGGCTCCACCCTGAATTCCCCAGGTGACCTTGGTCGGGGGCTCAACTTTTCTGGCTCTCACTTTTCTTTTCTGTAACATGGGACTTGTGATATTGTGAAGATTCTAGAATTTCACAGTCAGAAAGGACCTCAGGGGTTCATTTCAAACTAAGCTTTTCTTGCCTCTTGAATCATCCTTCTCCAAAAATGTAGAAACTCCATGAAGAATATAAAGAAGCACAGCAATGTGAAGGATCCTGAGGATGTTCAGAGCACAAGGAGCTTGATCAAATTTAGTCTGGCTGAAAGAAAGCCGCAATGCTCCCTCTTGAAGCCTGAAGTTTAGTTAAGTCTTTCTTCGTTCAGGAAAGACATTGCCACCTAGAGATCTATCAACAACCAACATGCTGCTAGGCAGGAGGGCTGGAGGCAGGGAGGTCACCCAAAGCAATTTTTGCACCTGCCTCCTCTTCCATGAACATCTGAGCCCTAAAGTGATTCTCCAAGGATGTGGCAGAATAAGGCCCAGGCCCCAGAGTGATGCCCCTGTGTGCCATTTGCTCCAGGATGTTCCAGCCGAGCAGGTGTTGCTAAAATCTTAGATTTTTCATACCCTGATTGTGCACACCTATTTATAATCACCACTTCCCTCTAGAGTTTGTAGCAAGCATCATCAGCCCCCTTCTTCATTTGTGGAGGAGGAGACCCAGAGTGTTATGGGAGGTTGCTGAGATCACACTGGGAAAGGTGGGCTGGCCTGGAACTCTGCCACTGTGTTCCTGTGCATCCGGCTTGGAGCTCTGCACCCCCTGCCAGGGGTTTTGCTGTAAGGATGGGCCATCTATAAGGATGGGCCACTCCTTACAAGAGCTCAGCCCATCTTGTTCCTGAAGAGGTCATTTAGAAAATGATATAATGGGAGGTCAGGTGCGGTGGCTCGCACCTGTAATCCTAGCACTGTGGAAGGCCAAGGTGGGTGGATTGCCTGAGCTCAGGAGTTTCAGACCAGCCTGAGCCAGAGCAAGACTCCATCTCTTAAAATAGCAGCCCACTGTGGTCTTAAAATAACAGGGTGTTGTGGCGGGCGCCTATAGTCCTGGCTACTTGGGAGGCTGAGGCAAGAGAATCACTTGAATCCAAGAGACTGTGGTTGCTGTGAGCTGTGACTCCACGGCACTCTACCAAGAGTGACAAAGTAAGACTCTTATCTCAAAAAAAAAAAGAGAGAGAGAGAATGACATAATGGCATTTGTTTATATCCAGGACACTCTGTCTTGCCCTCAGCCCCCAAATCTGGGTCACATAGACCAGATTCTCTCCTCCTGAGGAAATGCAATGCCTCCCCTCCCTCCCTGGGCTCACAGTCCATCCTGGGGACAGGCACAGTGGGAGGTGAGACTGGGCTCAGAGCAGCTAACTAAGGAGTCAGGTAGGGTAGGGAAATAACTACAGCAACCCCTACAGCATAAAGCACCTTTTAGTTCCAAAACTTCAAGCAGGCCAAAGGTTGAAAACTCAACTGGAGACCTGCAGTTTGAGGCCAGGAAGATGACTTGAGTGACAGAGCAGGCTGCATGTAAGAAGGCCTGGAGAGAGGGGGGACCAAAGCAGAGAACTCATCAGACCCAGGAACGTGGGCCCAGCATTGCCAGGGTTCCAGTGTTTTATCTGACTTCTTATTCACCTGTTTAGAGAGCCAAACAAATTCCACGGCCTGCAACCTAAGGCTCTCTTCTGATCTCCCAGGCCAGATTTTTGCAAAGAGAGCAAAAAACTGAGATGGGAAATGAAAAACTGTTGTTCCCATTCTACACTTTAAAGAGATCATGTGACTTGCCACCTAGAAAGAGTGTGACAGAAGTAGGCCCAGCCCACCAACCATATGGGCTGGACTCTGGCCACTGGCCAGTCTGGGAGCAGGCCTCAGGTCAGGGCAAAAGGGTCTCACCCTGCACCTCTGCCACCACACCAGGGCTTTCTGGCCTGGGGACCAGCAAGTTTACTCTGGAAGCCCCACCTCCTGGGGACCTACTGTCTTGGCCGTCTTCTCACTGCTGCCAGCCCCTGCATGTACTCACCACCACATGACATCATCACCATCATGCCACCACTCCTCCGTCACCACCACCTTCTCAGCAAAGCCCATGGCAGAGCCTTCACTGGGTGCATGGCATGGGGGTGGGAGCTGGTTTACAGCTCCAAAGGTCTTCTCTCTAACACTGGTTTCCATGAACTTCAGGGTGAACAGGGCCAGACCGGCATCCAAGGTCCACCAGGACCACCAGGCCCCCCTGGACCGAGTGGACCTCTGGGGCACCCAGGACTGCCAGGGCCCATGGGGTCACCTGTAAGTATTCTATCCCCCTCTCCAAGATTTGTCCCAACAGCTCTAGAAGCCTCTAAAGCTTGAATAAGCAAGAGGAACCTAGGTTCCTACCAAAGAGCAGGAACACTGTGGCAAGGCCACTGGATGTGGTGGCCTGGACAGAGAGCTGGCCATCCCCATCACACCCACCTGCTGCCCTCCACTCTGAAAACACACCTGCTGCCCTCCGCTCTGGGCCACATCCACTCACTCACAGGGCCATTCCACACACCCCTGGGCTACATCTACTCTTCAGGGAGGAGATGATTTATAGGCTGTCCCATCCCTAGCTGCCGCAGAGAGGAACTTAGAGAACTCCCTGGGCCACCCCTGATGGCTGTCCGTGAGCCCAGGGCTTAGGAAAACCTGAGTTGGGGGCAGTGGACTCTGAAGGAGGTATTTGGCACCCTAATGAACATATCTGGTGGGGTCCATGTGAGTTTCACACTGCTGCCCCTCCCCAGCTGACCTGGATGTCCAGTCAGTGCAGAGTCCTGCATCAGGCCTAAGGACCTGCAGGGCCATCACTGCAAAGGTTCTAGAGAGGCCACTGGCACTCCCTCCAGGTAGGCCCACATGCAGGAGATAGTTCAAGTCACCTATTGTTAAGCCCTGGCCAAGACTCTACTTATTCTCAGGGAAGTTTAGCATAACAAAGCACCAGGGCAGGAGAATAATTCAGTGCGTACCTGGATGTCTTTAGAGAAAATGAGTCTTCCACCCACAGGTAAGATTCACATTACACTGTATTGGAGGAACAAGGGGCAAAGTCTTTAAGGGCAAAGTCTGTTTCCTTCTTAATAATGTTTTTCCCATGTGGTAGGGAAAAAAAGAACTTGTTTTTTTTTTGTCTTATGGCAAAAGCATCATACATTTATTGTGAAAGATTTGGAACAAAGACAAGGAAACACAATGTGCACATTTCTGATCCTGTCCCTGGGATAGATTCCCAGAGGTGGGACAGCTGGATCAGAGAAGTCCCAGACAATTAGCCCTCAATGAGATGGTCAAATTCAAGGTTACCTGGCTTCACACCTGGGCCCCTTGGCTGCCAGCTACCAAGGTTGAAGCTCTTCCTGGGGTCTCTCTAGCCCAGGCAATTGCTCTGGCCACACAGGGCACCCACTTGGCTGGAAAGACCTGCACAGAGGTGGGAAAACCCAAGTGGCTGGGAGCCTGCTCTCTTGCCTGCTCCACCACTGTAGTGAATGTTAAATATCTCCACAATTTCCTCCCCAGCAACCCAGAGAGGGAGATGAGTCTTATTTCTATCAGTTTTTAGATGGGAAAACCTGAAAGGAAGTGAAATTTAGGAAACTGAACCAAACCAAGCCAAGAAAACCGTAAAGTGTTCAAATTTACTTCTTTGCTGACCACTGCCCTCTCCGCCCCTCCCAACACATTGCGCTCTCTCGCTCACTGAACCCAAGCCAGGTGGTTTTCTTTTTCAGGTTGCTTATAACAAAACAAAATAAAAACAGAAAGTGCATTTTTTAAAACCAATTGAAACAGCCCAGTCCAATTGTGGCTTTCCCCAGCCCACACTCACTGACCAGGCCTGTGCCTGAGACTGCAGGGGAGCCAGCCTTCCCTGGCCTCTGCCCCAGCTTCCCGCAGGCCCCTCAGCCCACACCACCTCACCACAGCTAGCTGCCACGGCACGGCACCCCGGGCAGATGGAAACAGGGCTCCTCACAGGCAGGGCTAAGGATGAAACCAAAGCTCTGCTGGGCAAGGTCAGCTTTCCAGGGAGGGGTCCGAATTAGAAGGTGGGTGGGTGGATCTGGACCAAACCACACTATCAATTTAGCATGATGTCGTTGACCCAGTTTCCAGTGGGTGAGCACAGTGGAATTGCCCACGGCGCCCACATGGCTGCAAAGAGGGACCCAAGCCTGTTGTCCCCATGTGCCCTCAGCAGGTTTCAGATACCCTTCTAGGATCCTCTAGGGCAGCTCTCCAGCATGCCTGTTCTCTTACTATAGCTATTTGGGGGCTACCCTGGCCCCATCCTCCACCATAAATATGGCTGGCCTCAACCATTTACCAGTTGGAAACCATTTCCACTCACCTTTTTCTTCCACAGGGCTTACCTGGACCTCCTGGACCTAAGGTGAGTGTCTTCTGGGTGACACACTGAATAGGCAGGGGAGTTCCCTGCAGGGGATGGAGCAGCGCTGAAGGCTACTGAGGACACAGCCAGGTGGGGTCTTCACTGAGAGATGGATTGAGCTTGGCTCAGTTCCAAAACTTACCTTCCTCTTATGAACTGATCCGGTTCCAACAAAAATTGCACTCCTTGCACACTCGGGCTGGTGGAGCAAGTCCTCTGGCTGGCATAGAAGGCACAGTCCCACCCTCCAAGAGCTTTCTAGTCTAGTTGGAAACTAAGCAGATGCCCAGGACACTGTCACACTATCCCAATAAAATAGTATTTTGTAAGGTGGTCAGGATGGAGGAGGCCTGCAGGGTCACCCAGGCTCCTGCAAACTCTCACACAGATGGCCACAATGTCAAAAAGACTCCCCCTTTAGAGCTGAGATTTCCCAGGCTCAGAGGTGAGAAGGGGCCCACCTCTGATTGTGCCCAGTGGTTTTATAAATGTGGAGCTGAGGGCCCTGGGGAAAGTTTCTTGTCCAAGTTCAACAGAAAGTCAGTGGTGGAACAAAAACTGACCCTCAGGTCTTTCAGGTCCTACCTAATTGACGCTTTCCACCACTCCTCCGCTTCTGCAAAGCGGGGCTTGTTCTGAAGGGCACAACAATCTCTATTGGTCTCAGAGGAAGCAGAGGGTTGTTGTCCCAGGGACGGTGGGAGTTGGGTGTTGAAGGGGCAGGAGGATCTGGAGTCCTTGTAAGGAAGGGGGATGGTGTCGTGAGGAACAGCCCAGGCCAAAATTTGACTTTGGAAAAATCTCTTTAATGGCATTCTCTTTGTTTTCCCAGGGAGACCCAGGAATCCAGGGCTACCATGGCCGGAAGGTAAGATGAAGGGGGAGGACCCCGCCACCCCCAGTGATAACTCGAGTGGAGCCTCACACAGTGCACACAGGGGCAGGACTCAGTCATACACAATGTATGTTTGCACACATACTGCCCAGTGGGAGCCTCTACCTGCAGGGTGTGGAGAAGCGGAGGGGGTGGGGCCTCAGGCAAATCAGTGGGCCAGCAGGATCTCAGACCCAAGAGGCTCTCATGGGAAAGGCCAGGTCCTCACTGGCCCTGATAAGTGGGAGCTCAGAGTTCTATCCTGAGCAAGTGTGGACGCCATGGAGGGGTCCAGCTCTGCTCTCTGGCAGGTCACAGTCCAGACAGACAGAAGCATTCTTGCTGCACAGACAGCCCCAGTGAAGGCAGGCTTTATGGATATGCTCCCATCACAAGGCAATGTGTGAGCACACGAGGTGGAAAGAAAATTCCAGACAGGGAGGAGTATGGGGAGACTTCTGGAGAAGACAGCCTGTGAACTCAGCCTTGGTGAATGGGTGGATGGATCAGTTACCTATTACCATGTAACAAACCATCTCAGACTTACTGGCTTAAAACGGATGGGTCATTTCTCATGATCTGTGTCTTGCTGATCTGGAAGCTCTCCTTGGCTTACTCATGCTGTAAAATTAGATGATAGATGAAGGGGCCAAGACAGCCTCTTTCACATGTCAGGTGGCTGGTACTGGCTGGGGGCTGGGAACTTCTGCTCTGCTCCACTTGCTTCTTATCCCCCAGAGGGCTAGGCAGGCTTCTCCCTTCAGCACAGCAGGCATTCAAAATGGGTAGGTCTGAGCTGGATATGTTCAAGTGTCTGCTTACATCACATTTTCTAATTTCCTTTTGGTTGATCCAAGTCACATGACCAAGTCACGTGGTATGGGCGGAGTCCTGGTTTCCACCTCTTGACAGAAAGAATAGCAAAGTACGGGACGTGGGGGTGAGGAGGGGCATTTTTATTCCATCACTGTGGTTCTTCAGCAAATCTGAAGGGAAATGGTATTTTAGACAGGGTAACAATTTGAGCAAAGGCCCAAAAGTGATCATTACAATAACCATACTAATGTAAGAATAATTTTGAGTCACTACTAGCTGAACACCTACTATAGGTCAAGTACTTTCTTTCAACACACTCTGCATTGTTTCTAACCCTAAAACAGCCCTGTGAGGCGGATATGAGGCTGGTATGACTATTCTCCTATTTAACAAGTGAGGAAACTAAGTGTCTTAGTCTGTTTTGTGTTTCTATAACAAAATAGCACAGTCTGGGTAACTTACAAAGAAAAGGAATTTCTTCCTTACAGTTTGGGAGGCTGGGCAGCCTGAGGTCAAGGGGCCAGCATCTGGTGAGGGACTTCCTGCTGTGTCATCCCAGGGGGGAAGGCGGAGGGGAGAGACAGCAAGAGGGAGAGAGCTGAGCTTGCTTTTATAGCACATGTACTCTCTCAGTAAGGAAACTACTCCATAGTAACTAACCCATCCCTGCCATAGCGACATTAATCCACTCCTGAGAGCAGAGTCCACCTAATCATCTCTTAAAGGACCCACCTCTCAACACTATTGCATTGGGGATTAATTTTCCTGAACATGAACTTGGGGGGATACATTCAAACCACAGCACGGAAGCTTGCCCACAGCCTCATGGGCTGTAAGTGGTGGAGCAGGAATCCAAACCAGGTCTTCCTGTGGTAACACCTGCTGTAAGGAGCCTATCCCTGCCCTCCAGACCAGGTTAGGAAGCCTTTAGAGCATCAGTTCTCAACCTGTGGGTTGTGACTCACAGGAACTGTATTAAAGGGCCGTGGCATTAGGAAGGTTGAGAATCACTGCTCTAGAGCCTTCCAGGAGGAGAAAAGAGGCAGGCAGGAAGGCACCAGGAGGGGAAAAGAATGTTGGGAAGAGAAGAATCACTCTAGAGAAGCACATTCCTCACATGCTGCAGTTGGGGCTGCCATCACCATGGGCTTTACGGGTGCCTGGTGGATGAAATGGCAAGACCTGAGAGATCTTTAATTAGTTCTGCATAAACTGAGAAGTTTGTATAGTGTCAGGAAGTGGAAATCAGCCCCCGCTGATGGAGTGCCTCCATCCACTCATGCAGACTCATAAATTTTACTGCCTCCTGGTGCAACACAGAGTTGGTTTTCCCATTAACAGCTGCGCCATCATTTTCAAAGCTGTAAAGGGGCTGTGGGGCCAGCAGAGCATCTCCAGACATCAAGGCGATGCCCTCAGCTGGCATCGGACCACAATGGGCATCTTCATTCTGCTGCAAACTGGAAGTCCAGTCACCAGACAGGAGTTTGAGGTCTGTAGTCCTAAGGAGAGAGAGTCCTTCACTTAGCACTGGGGTGTTACTGTTCTAGAGGACCTGACCAGGTGACAGTGGCATTCCTAGACTCAGATTCTAAGAAGAATCCATTTAACCCCACTGCATTGAATTTGCAGAGCAAATCAGTGTAGTCCTGGTGATAGGAGAGCAGCTCCTGTCCCTGGGAATCGGGAGGTTTGCTCAGGACATCACAGACTCTGACATGGAAGAGAGATCATTCCTCTTCTGTATGACTTAGGGTAGCACAAGTGCTGATGGCTAACCTACTGGAAGAACAATCCCCGAACAATAAGAGAGAGCTTCCAAATACCCAGGTGCCTTGGAAGGTATTCCGCGGGGCTGGATAAGGACCTGAGATGTGCTAAGAGAAGCCTCTGTGTCACATACGACACTGGATTAAAATCACTTCCAGCTCAGGGAGGCCACGGCTTCCTGAGGACAGAGTTAGCTCCATATCCCCTACAAAGGAGCAGCCCGAGCCTTGTGAGGGGTCTCCGTCTCCTTGGGCCTTTGTCCAAGTATTTTCTCCATCCACACCCAGATCTTTCAGAAGCTTCCCCACACCCAGATCTCACGAGCACCCAAGAGAAGGCCCTTCCTCCTCCTTCTTGCTGGACTCTTGCCCCCGTCCCCTCTCTCTCTGTCAGACGGCCCTCTCCACTCTTCTGTGATGGCCTCTTATGGAATACTGAGAGGCTGTGAGGCTGTGGTGCCCCCTCACTCCCTATCGGGTCTCCTGAAGGCTCAGGCTACTTCTGCTCCTCCCCGCCTGTCTTTTCAGTGGGCACCACCAGAGCTACCATCCTTGCAAAGCCAAATGGCCCACAGGTTGTCTCAGCAGTACCCCCCTCTGTGCTGGTACTCTGTCCTGACCCTTGTCCTACCACCAACTCACCACTGCCTCCGAGTCCACCAGAGGGCAGAGGGTGGACACCTGGAACTAAGACCATCAGCTGAAGGCCCACCCAAGGACTTGAGGTCATTCCGGGAGAGGCTGTGTCTGTCCCACTGCTTCAACCCCAATAGGACACTGGGTATCTTGAGCTTGGTGATCACATGCTCAGGCAGTAGTTTGCTTTTCTTCTGAAATGAAGAGATTTTTTTGTCTTTGGTGCCAAAAACAAAGTGCAGCATCACTTTGCATCTCTAGCTCAACCAAAGTTCATTCACTCCCTGTCTGACTCAGGCCAACCCTGTCTCAGTGGTTAGAGCTCATTGTCCTGATTGTACAAACGAGAAGTTCAGAGAGGATAATGCTTTGCCCAAGCTTGCACAGCAGGTGAATGATCATGCTGAAATTAAAAGTAACGTCTTCTATAAGCCCAGTGGCCAGTCCATCTTTGCACCCTGGTGCAGATGTCTGCTCAGGGGTTCTGCTCAGGGGGTCTCACACCAGGCCAAGGTAACTGTACACACCTCCCTCCCCTGTGGTTTCTCTGGGATGTGCAGGGTTGTCCCCAGCCTCGCTCTTTTTGCCTGTCCACTCTCTTTCTCGCTCTTCCCTGCTCTGCTCTCTCTATGGAATAAGGCACGGGGAGAAACATTAACACAAAGGGTGGCTTGGTCACAGATGCTGGGAAGATGAGTCTGCTCCACCCCACCACTCCAGGGAGGAACAGGTGCCAGCAGGTGGGGACAGTGCACGGAGACAGAAGCCATATGGCTGCTCTCAAGGTCAGGCGTGAGCAGGATCCATGGGGTAACTGATGGACCCTCCACACAAGCTTGCCTTGCTTTGTCCCAGAGACCTGACACACAGGCAGGAAGTCCACTCTGTTGGTACAGGATGGACTTTAACTTGGTGCACATGGCTCTCAGCCTGTGCGGCTTGCTAGTGATTGCTGCTGTCCACCAGCACTCCTGCCTGCTGGGCTGGGCCTGGCACCCTCCCAAAGTCCAGCCAGGCCAGCAAGGCACGCTTCCCTACTACTTCCTTGAGATCAAAGCCTCACGTGGCTAGCTGGCCCAGAGCTGCCCTTATGCCCCACTGGGGGCCAGTCCTCCTGCCCAGACACTGTGAGTATTGTTATGCACCCATGTGGTACCTATTTGATCCACTTTTATGACAATGATCTACTTTAAATATATTGCAAGACACAAAGTATGTTTAAAACATTACAACCTTGGCTCACTTTCAAGAGGATTGATGAATATTGTCAGATCATATGTGGATCACAAATCTGGTGAGAGCTTATCTGTAAATACATCAGAACACAAGGACCCCTTCTCCCAGCAGGGGCCGTGGCTATCTGGGGTTAAGCCTCAGGGTTTTCATGAAGGGCCCTAGCTAAAGCGCAACTCTCCCCACCCCCACCCCCACCCCCCAGTCTGCAGGCTATGTGGGTTTCAGACTAGAGGAGGAAAGATGTGATCGCCTCAGGCTGGAGCCACTTACAGCTATAGTTACCCACCCCTCCTGGAGGCTAAGGGGGCTCCCCAGAAACAGAGCCTCCCTGTGGAGGAAATGTGATGGGGCCATGGTAGGGGGCAGAAGCCCACCCAGCTGTCCCAGCCCTCAATCTGTGGTTGTGCTGGCCGTCCTCAAACCACTTCAACCCTTCTGCCAAAGGCCATCAGAGCAAGGGTCTGTGGGGTGGACATACTTTTGGAAAATGATGATTTGCGTTGTTATAACTACCTTACTTTTCAACATTCCAGGCTGTGCACTAGGCACTTTGCATGTATCAGCTTATTAAATACTTGCCACAACCCTATGAGGTAGGTTTTATTCTTATCCTCAATTTACAGATAGCAAAGTAAGGTTCACAGAAGCTATTCCCCACCCACAAGATCTACAACTAGATCTATAAGCCAGGTCTGTTGGACCCCAAAAGCCTTGCTCCGAATGACTTTATTACCTGCATCTTAAGAGCCCCAGGGGACCCCACAATTTCCAGCAGACCTTTTCCCCCCACCTCTCTCCTAATGGAAGGAAAAGAGCTGGGAGTTGAGCTATCTTCCTCTTGTGAGGAGAGGGTTTGGGCTGAATTGAGGCCTCTCTCTCAGCCTCCAGGAGCTCTGTGAGCAGTATCTGGAGAGTCCTCAGTGGAGTATGCAGGGGCTCTACTGTGTTTTTAATGACAGAGCTGAAAAGTGGAGTATTTTTGCCCGTTGCCATTAACTCTGTCCAAATGATCACCCCAGAGAGATGGGATGGTCACAGGACTTCCAATAAACTCAGAAGGAAGCAGATTGTCCCAACTTTCACGACAGCTATTCCAGAAGCCTTCCTGTACCCCTCTGGATCCCGGAAGACCTGAGTGACCCAGGTGTCCTGTGGCACTCACATATAACAGAACACTCCCCGTAAATGGAAGCCATAGACACAGGAGTCTCTGTGGGGACAGAGTTTTCTTCAGAGCCATGAAATCCCAGTGGGGACATCAGACCATTTAAATTAAAGCAGATCAGAAGACTAAGACCTGGGCCCCAGATCTGAGGCCTCATGGGGGCTAAAAGGACCCATCCCCCACCCTGTGCTCTCTGGGGCCTGTTTTTCCTGCACTCCTCAGTCCAAACACTAATTAGAGCTGACTTTTCTTTTTGGAACTAACTACAAAATCATCCGATCTCAAATTGAGATTACAAGCCAGCCGTCCTTCCAAAGCCCTGGCCTTCAATGAGGCAGTCGACCCCGGTAATTCCCTGGATCACTTCCTGCCGGCCCTAATTACCGGAGAACCTGGGATTTCCGCGGTTCCGTTCCTCTGTGGTGTGGAGGCTGGCTGGGGCAGGGCAGCAGGAACTGAGCTGCCTTTTTCCCGGAAGGGAGGCCTGGGAACTTTTTTAGGACAGAAAGGCATCAACCCTCCTCCCCCAGCTTTTCCACCCCAGGAAAGGGCCCTGGTCCAGGCCTGAGGCCTGAGTTGCCAGCTACCACCATCCTCTTCCTCCAGCCCTCCGCCCCCACCCCACTCCCAGGCAGGCCTTCCTCCTCCCCTGCAGAGAACAAAGAGGCTGTGTGCCCAGCTGCCCTGGCCCTGGCCTTCCCACCCAGACCTGGCTGCAGCAGGAGCCCAGGCTTTACCTCAGGGAGGTGCATTCATCTCCCTGAGCTCTCCTGGCCTGACCTTCGTTTGGCTGGGATCTGACCTTGACATCCCTCTACTTCTTCCAGACTGTGTCTTCTTGCCAAGTCCCTGCCCAGCTTGTTTTACAAACAGTAAATCACCAATTAAGAGGCCACTCCTACAGATCTCACTCCCAATCTGTCATCTCTGTGAAAGATGGGTCCTCCCACTTGGGAGCTGGGACCAGAAGAGAGGACCTATTGATGCTTTCACATGCTCAGATGCAGGGCCCAAGTGAAGAGTCTTGAGTGGAAGCCTCAAAGTCAGGCTGAGATAGGCCTTCAAGGGCATTCAGGGCAAAGCCCTCTGTACCCATCTGCGCTCCCCAGAGCCTCCTCAGCCATCCTCTGTGCATTGGTTCTTGGCACAGAGGCTAAAAAGCCAGCCTCCAGGCTCGGCGCCTGTGGCTCAAGCAGCTAAGGTGCCAGCCACATACACCTGAGCTGGTAGGTTCAAATCCAGCCCAGGCCGCCAAACAACAATGACGGCTGCAAACAAAAAATAGCCAGGTGTTGTGGCAGACACCCATAGTCCAGCTACTTGGGAGGCGGAGGCAGGAGAATTGCTTGAGCCCAGGAGTTGGAGGCTGCTGTGAGCTGTGATGTCACAGCAGTCTACCCAGGATGACAGCTTGAAGCTCTGTCTCAAAAAAAAAAAAAAAAAAAAAAGCCAGCCTCCCAGAGTGGGTGACCCGGGGCTGGTCCAGAGTTACAGTTCTGCCATCACACTGGAGCCCCTGGGGAGCCGCCAGGGTCCCCCAACCACAGAAGACAAGGGAAGGTGGAGACAAAGGAGGTAAAACGAGGCCTGTGGAGAGCCGGGCCCTAGAAGATGAAGATGGTACCGAGTGAGTGGCTCTAAATGAGCACAATTCCTAACTGAAAACTTTTTAGGGAGGAAAACTTAACAGAGAAATTAGAAAAGGGGCCTGTGGGTAGGATCTCACAAGACATGCCACAGGAACAGCCCTCTGAGCAGAAGTGGGTCACTGTCCTCCTTTGGCAATAGTCACCAGCAACTCTTGTCTCCTGCCAGTGGGCTTGTTTTCCCAGCCTGTCCCCTTCATCTGCCTGCCAACAGGGCAACACTAGAACCCTTGACAATGACTCTCACCACACCCTCTACCCAGGAATGTTGTTCTCTGGGCTAGGAGAAGCCCAGCTCCCCAGTTCAGAGGTGAGGCAGGGCAGGCCCACAGAGACAAGCCCTGAGGACTGAGCCTAATGAGAGTGGAGTGGACAGCGGGAGAGGTCAGCCGGGTACCCCTGCTTCCTGCCCAACAAAGGGGCAGAAGGGAAGGAGGCCTGAGGTGGGGGTTAAAGGAGCCTGGGGCCTGGGTCATTTGTAGAATTAAGAGCCTTGACCCAGAGGAGAGGGAAGGTCAGCCACCCTGCAGAGGAGGGCTGCCTCTCTAGGAGGCTCCAGGGCTGTGACTTCCCCAGAGGGCACAACTGTGTACATCAACAGGGGCTGACGTCAACCCCAATTAGTGTAGAAACCCTCAGGCTTCCGGGGTTTGCTCTGCACAGCTTCTTCAGAGATTGGAGACAGCAGCTCAGAGATGAGCGTGAAGCAGAGCCCCCCTCCTGCCCTGAAGGAGCTTCTCACAGCCAGCACTCTGGGCAGGGGGAGGGGAGAGCAGCAACCCCTCCTAGAGCCACATTTTTAGCAGCAGCTAAGACCCTCAGCCTTTTTCTGGAGCTGCCAACAGACCCAAGTGTCACCTTATGGGGTCTGGCCTCTCTGCCTCCTAAGGGCTGTTCAGAGGAGCAGACAGGGCTGGGTGAGTGGAGAGGGCAGGGGGCAGGAGGGGATAGGCGGGATCTGGTCTAACCTCACTTTGCAACCAAAGATCCTGGACCCAGAGGGGGAAAGTGGCTTTTCCAAGGTCACACACACTTGCAGCCCAGTTCCCTAAAGTGGAGATAGAAAGAAGAGGACAAAGGCATTGGAGGGAAGCAGAAGAAAAGACAGAGAAAGAAAGAGAGGGATGAGCAGAAGTCTTGGAACAGTCGGTGACTCTCAAGCTGACCTCCCACCTGCACCCTCAGTCTGTGCACCCCTGGGCTGAGTCAAGCTGATTGGGCTGGTTGGAATGTTAGTGGAGGATACTGGTCCCAAAAATAAAGAGTGACAGAGGCCCTCAGCTGGCGCTCCTGAGAGAGGGCTTTGAGACCATTGTGACCAGAGTAGCCAGACTTCAGACGAGGTCCTGTTGTGCCCTCTGCTGGCCACAGGGCAGACCTGTGTGCATAGGCAGGGCCCCACCCACGCTGTTCTGGACTCTCCGGACTGAGCTGCCTCACACACCTCCAGGCACAGCAGAGGGCTTCGCCCTGCTTTGATGGGGTGGATGGACAGTCAGTGCATCCAATGTTGGGGTTTTCCAGGAGAAATGAGCACCTGGGCTTTCACAGACAACAAACTCAGGTTCAAAGCCCTTGTTTGCATGACCTTGGCAATCATACCTGGCCTCTCTGAGCCATAGTTTGCTTACCTGTGAAAAAGAAATAACATCCACTCCCACATGGGCCCATGTCCCTGGGAGAGTTAAACCCAGGGGATTTAGAGGAGAAGAAACCCCAGATGAGGAGAGCAAGGAGCTCCTGTCTGGCTCAGCCAGAAGGTACTGTTCCCAGCAAAGCTGCCAGAGCTAGCACAGGGCAAGAAGCAGCAGGCAGGTGTGGGCAGGAAGGATACAGTCGTGAGCAGCCACGTGAGGGTCCTCTGCCCTCACAGCCCTACTATAGACTGCACCCCATAGCCCTAGTACCAGGGCCAGCCTGGCCGCTGAGGGGTGATAGATCTTGAGCAAGGCACCTCGTCTCACTGGACTGGATGGCACATCGTGGGCCTTTCCCTCGGGGGGGCTTTCCTGCTCTGGGATCCATGACCTGGGCTCTCCTGAAAGTTTGCACAACTGAAGGCAGTGGCCCACTTGGCTGCTAGCACAGGGTAGGGTCCTCAGAGCTCCCTGTGAGCTCGATAGTTGTCCAGGCTTCCAGACAAGGCATTCTCACTGACGTCCCCGCAGTCCTGAGTCTGGTCCTCCTCTCACCATTTCTCTTGTCTCTTCCTGCAGGGAGAACGGGGCATGCCAGGGATGCCGGGCAAGCACGGCGCCAAGGTACCTCCCTCCTCAGCACTTGTTCCTCTCTCCCAAGCTCAGGGCCCTCCTGGAGTCCCAGCTCCTTGGCCTCCTACTTCCTAACTGGTCATGCCCCTGGCCACAGGTGGGGGGAGCATGTGTGTGGCCCATGCACGTTCTCTCATCAGTGCCCCTCTGATGTGGCCAGCCTCCTCCTGGTCACCTCTGGGTCATAAAAGGCCTTCTCAGGTAACCCCAGCTCCAGCTGCAGTCCTCAGATCCAAACAGAAATTACTGACCCCTCAACTCACTGCCACTTGGGACTTAATAAGTGGCACTTTGGGCAGCATATTTACCTCAAAAGTAGCTGGTCTTGGGCTGATATTAAAATGGCATTTAGTCCCAACCATTCCTGAGTGTGTGAGGACAGAGGGCCACCTGTGAGGGGACTCCAGTTCCACACTCAGGGTGGCAGGTACTTGGTAAAGTCAGCCCCTTCATGTTGTCATCCACTGTGCTCCCCTCCCCAGGGCTCCATTGCTCTCCCTTTTCCCCTCCCATCTCCTCCCCCTTCCTCCATATTCCAATAAAGCCTTCCCAGGGACATCCTCCTTGCCCCATCTGACAATCTGCAGTCCCCACTTTGCCTCCCAGTAAAGCCTGGAAGCTGAGCCTTGGGTGGAAAGTCCAGGGAGCCCTGCAAGCCGGGCTGCACAGAACGGGTTCCTCAAGGCCACTGCCACTGTGCCCAGCTCGGTGCCCCCACTTCCAGCGGTGGGCGAGGGGAGGCAGTAGGCAGAAGTGAGCAGAAGGCTGCCCTCTGCTCCTTACTGCCCTCTGCCTGCACAAACTCTTTAGGCCTTTTCTTCTCTCTGCCAGGGGGCTCCCGGAATCGCTGTGGCTGGGATGAAGGTCAGTAGATCATTGTCAACGCATCAGGGGCAGGAGGGGAGAGACTCTGTAAGGAGGACAGAGCTGGGAATTTGTGACTCAGTGGGATGGCCACCAGACCAATGAGGGGGAGGGGCAGGCAAGATTTGGAAACATTTTTCTGAAAGGCACATTTATGCCGCATGCACAACCTTGAGCAACAGACGTTTAACGAAGCCTTGCAAATAAGCAACAAATGTGTCCCAGCCTTAACTGAAGATCTCACTAGCTGGCCATAGTACAAATGGAACCAGATCTTTCCTTAACACTCGGGAATTGGGTAGCTACATGCTTCCAAAGCTTCAGAGAGGAGAGCAGGGGTCCGTCTCCAGAACCCCTGCCCTAACCACCCATTTGGTGGTTGGCAGATGGAGGGAGTTGGCTTGGAAAGCAAGTGGTCCAGCTTGATATTCACGGCAGGTCCACTTACATGGGACACCATGTCCAAACCAAATGCCCTCCTTCCTCTCCTTCCCCCTGGGGTGCCTCCACTGCACTCACACCTGCCACACCTCTCACCTAGGGGACTAACAGGACCCCAGAAACCTCCTTTGTCCTGGCACCTAACTCCTGAGCAGAGAAAAGCTGGGGCAGGCCAGGTGTGACACTGACTCCCCTCTCCTGCCCCAGTGCCTTTGCTCATTCTTTTACAAGTGGTAAAAGTCTTTAACTAAGTCTTCCTTTCTCCACACAGGGTGAGCCGGGGACCCCAGGAGTCAAGGTACTGGTGCAGAGAGAACCTTCTAGGCTGCACAGAGCATCTGTTGTGGGGCAGAGGTGGGAGGAGCTGCTGCTGATTTGCTCTTGGTCCCCTGAGGCTGGCTGGGGGCTGGGAACCTGGCTGAGCAAAGAAGGGCCTGCTTGTCAGGAGCACACTACGAATGTCTTCCCCTTCCCTGGACCCTGACCTGCATGGGTGCCACCTGCAGCAGGCAATGACTATTGTGCCCTGCACCTGAAGGGATTGCTTTCTCTTTTGTCTAGGACAATAAGAGATGTGGCAAGAAAAAAGTTTCCATGATCAAATAAGTTTCAGAAATACTGGGTTAAAAATATTATACAGGTTTCTTTGCTGCAGACCTTCTCAGAGCCTTTAATGTGCTAAATGTGCATTGAGGAGCTCTCAAAAGGAGATACCTTATGTGCCACTTCTAAAAACACTTTTTTATAAAGAGGAGGAGCTTATGGGACAAAAGTATTCTGAAAATGCTGATCTATAATCACTGCCCATCCCACCCTTACCACCCCTCAACTCCAGCCTCTTATCAATGACTTTCTCTTCTTACCTCAAAGGGAGACTCAGGAGCAGCAGGGAAGCCAGGGCCCCCAGGTTTGCCGGGAAAGAGGGGGCAGAGGGTAGGACATCGCATATTTGAATGTGTGCCCCCTCATCCTGGCCTCACTGGTGCCTACTCCCTGCCCCACTTCCACAGCTGGTGTGTTGCCTGCAGTGTGCTGGGGGTGCATGTGTCCTGGGACAAGGAGGATGGCGGGGTGGCCTGGCAAAGCCTCAGAAAGCCTCACATGAGAGCAAGCTGCTGGTTGCCTGGCAGAGAGCCCAGCAGAGGGAGGATGCTGCCCCTCCTGCCCCCTCTGCCCCCTCTGCCCCCACCCCCTGAGGAACTCTGTATTATGCCAGGACCTGCATCCCATCCCTTTAGATCTGGCCTGTTTGGGGAGGATGCCCAGAGCAGCCCAGATAAGGCAGTAGAGCAGGGCCTCCTCAGGACTCATATCCTTCCTGCTGCCAGGGCCCCTGGCCAGCTTCGGAGCATGCTGCCATCAGCTTCCACCCAAGGGCAGGTGGCAAGGAGATGGCACCCAAAGACTTGGTGTGCCGTCTTTTGTGGCTGTGGCTAGAAAGTTCATGGAGACATCTGACCAGAGCCCTCAGTTCATATTATCACATCTGAGAATTACTGTGTTCTTCGGGCCCATGGAGAGTGGAGCTTCCCATGCTGACCTGATGCTAACCTCTGCTGGTAGGGGTGCTCTCGGGATATTGGGCACTGCTGTGGACTGAACGTGCCCCCCAGTTCATATGTTGAGGCTCTAACATCCTGTGTGACTGTGTTTAGAGACAGGGCTTTGGGGAGGTAATTACAGTTCACTGTGATCACACAGTGGAGTCCTAATAGCACCAGATCCTAAAGGACTGGTGGCCCTCTAAGAAGAGAGAGCCTCTCTGTGCCACGTGAGGACACAGCAAGAGGGCAGTCGCCTATAAGCCCAGGAGGGGGCTCTCCAGCATCCTGATCTGAGACTTCCAGCCTCCAGAACTGTTAGAGAATAAACACTGAAGCCACCCAGACTATGATATTTTGTTACAGTCTCCCTGGCTAAGACTTTGTGAATGCAAAGGCAAGCCTTTGTCACAGAAGCCAGAACTTCAGGAGCCCAAGGGGCCCAGCCCAGCTCTGCCAGGGACTCAATAAGGGGTCCTTCACAAACCATGGAACCTCTTGGGGTCCCCCTTGCTTCATGGTGAAAGGAGAATGGGGTGCAAGTATCCCTGAGGGACTCTTTGATCCATGTCATGGGGAGAAAACAAAGAATTCTTCCCTATAGAATCTGCTTAGGGAGGTGTATTAATTTGCTAGTTCCTGGAAAAAAGTACCACAGACCGGGTGGCTGGAACAACAGAATTTCATTGTCTCACAGTTCTGGAAGCTGGAAATCCAAATGCAATGTGTTGGCAGGGTTGGTTCCTTCTGAGGGCTGCGAGGGAGAAGCCACTCCAGACCCCTCCCCTGGCTCTGGCGGTTGCTGGCGATCTTTGGTGTTGCTTGGCTTGTAGGAGCATCAGCCTGATCTCTGGTCCATCCTTACCTGCTGTCTCCTGTGTGTGTATCTGTGTCCAAACGGCCCCCTTTTTATAAGGACACCAGCACACTGGATCAAGGACCCTCCTACTCCAGTATGACCTCATCTTACATAATCACATCTGCCCTGACCCTATTTCCAAATAAGGTCACATTCTGAGACATAAGTTAGGACTTAAACATATAGATTTGGGGGGAGACACAATTCAAGCCATAACAGGAGGCAAACTTTTCAAAACATTCCTACCAAGGACAAGTTCTAATTAGTTGGGTTTTGTCCACCCTGGTGGAAGGGAGGAGGAGGCAGAAGAGACTGGTGGCCTCCCAGTTGCTGGACAGTAAAAATGTGAAGAAGAGCATAGTGGTTAAAAGGAAGCACTCATGCAAATATCCAGACCATGAATCTATGCCTTTAAATATCTTTGTAATTTTGCCCATAACACTAATATGACGTTGTAAGATTTGACATTAAAAAAACAATAGGTTACATAATAAATATTGAATTTTACATAACACCAAGGACCTCCTTCCAGAAGGAAGTAGAACCCTTCAGAGACCCACCCAAGGAGGCAGGAGCAGGGAAGGCAAGGCCCTGAGCCGGTGGGGAGAAACAGTTCTAACCCTCAGTGTCTGCGTCTCCCCTGCAGGGTGAGAAGGGGGCTGCAGGATCCCCTGGGCTGCCTGGCTTCCTGGGGCAGAAGGTAGGTATCCCCAGGCTCTGAATGGTGTAGCCTCGAGGTCCTTTCTCACCCGCATCCCATTCCCAGCCCCGCACATGCACACAGGTTCCAGCATTAGACATACTCCTCTCCCAGAGTAGGAGGAAGGCAGCTGGAACACGACCAGGGTCTGTTTGGGGTGGTGGCGGTGCCACAAGGCAGGACCTGAATTCAAAGAACTCGGGAGCGATGACATGGTCCAATTTCTTTATACCAGCTCTGGAAATGCACCCCATAGTCCATGAGCTCTATATGAAGATATGTCTCTAGAAAAGGGGGGGGAGGGGAAAGACTACGTCAAATCTGGAAAGAGAGGCATGAGACAGTCCCCTTGGGAAGTCCCAGTGCACTTCAGCCTGTCCAAGGCCCTGAGCACCCAGCAGTGACAGGCCTGCCACACTTCTTTTAACACTGCATTTCTTAACACTGTTTGAATATTCCCAACCCCCTGGGGAGTACTCCACAGCACAGACTTTGAGAAGCACTGCTCCAGCCTCAGATCTTGATGGGTCCCTTGTTTCAGCTGTTAACCTGTCCAGCCTAACTCAGCAAATGGCTCCCTTCTCTCCTCAGATCCCATGGTCAGATGCGACCAGGGGGCTGGGGTTCTGAAGACCTCTGGTCCCCAGACATCCCGGAGCCCACCTACCTCTTATTGGCCCTCAACACTGAGCCTAGTTGGGGGTGGCCTCCTGCCTCCTCTCCTTGGAGCTGTGAGGACAGAGTGCAGAAGGAAGGGATTCATTACCTTCTAGAGCCAGGGCAAGCCTCTGACAGTAACTCCACCTTCCTCCCCCAGGGAGAGAAAGGCGATGCTGGCAACTCCATTGGAGGAGGCAGAGGGGAGCCTGGCCCCCCAGGGCTCCCTGGGCCCCCAGGACCAAAGGTGAGTCTTCCCTGGGATCAGTGTCAAGGGACATGTTTGCCTGTGGCCTTTACCTTCAACCTGTTCTCTAACCTTCTGCTCCAAATGTGTGGATTTTCTTAGTGGGTTCTAGAAAGGCCATTTGGGCTCAGATCCTGCTTCCAAACAAGTAACTGTTTGACCTTCCAAGAGAGATGTCTTCCCTGGGCAGACAGATGGCCCCACTGTTTCTTGATTGGCTTAAGGTTTAAAGCTGTGGTCCTCACCCACTGGACACAGATGTAGCTCAGGGACCAATGGCTGCTGGAATGTGATGACTGTGCTATAACTGAGTCAGGGGCTGACAGCTGTATGGCTTAGGACAGTCAGAAAGGCCTCCCACCTGCGCTCTGGCTAGGCTGCAGGCAAGGGCAGCAGGGCCCCACCTGGTACTGGCATACCTCGGGGGGTCTGGCAGAGGCAGGGCAGCTGCAATGGGGCTACCCTCACTTTCCTTTCACTGGTTGGAAAGTACAATGGTAAGATTTAGATTTCCCAAAGCAGATGCCTCCTGTGTTGCTTGTTTTATCTTAGCAGCACAGGGAAATGCAGGTCTCTTTCTTAGTTTATAAGGAAAACATGAATCACTCTATGTGATTTGATGCAATACACTCATCCATTCCACCAGCATTTATCAAGGGCCTACCATGGGCTGGGGCTCATAGCAATGTGGCTGCAAAGAACCTGCCCTTGGTTTATTCACTATCTAGCCAAAGAAATGAACCCACAATTAAGACAGGTACAGTGTAGGGACCCGTAAGAACTCCAGAGGCAGGAATGATGAAATAGTAGGAAAGGTCTTTAGCTAAGCCCCACTGCCCATCCTGTGACTACAACAGGACTTCCCTGGCACAAGCACTAGTTTTGTCAAAAGGCAGCCCTGCCACCCAGGCTCCAGAATAGCCTAGCTCTGGAGGCGACCCACTCACCGCACAGGACACGGGTACCTAGCATGTCTTGGTCTTGATTTGGATTGGGGAAACTTGAACATTATAGTGTAAAATGAAAAGAAAGCCAGAAGACTATGTCCCCAAACGTCCAGGTCCAGACAAAATATTTAATAAACCAATTATTTGGAGTGGACCTCCTGGGGCACCCTGCCCTCATGCCCAGCACCTTCCCAGGCAGGACCCAATGAGGTGCCTTCTCAAGTGTGCCAGGTGGCAAAATGACCTGTCTCCCACAGCCAGGACTGATGGCAACTCACAGGCCATCTGAGGGCTGTGACAGAAGTAGGCATGTGTGTACTCACCAAGAACAGAAGAGGGCCTGGCTGGGCAGAGTGGACTCCAGTGATTGGCACAGAATGTAGGGAAGGATAGGGAGGGCTTTCCAGTGGACATGAGACCCAGGCTAGGCCCCTACCTTGGGGTAGAGGTCAGACAGGTAGGATGGCACAAGGTAATAGAAGCCAACCCCAAAGACAACACCTGGAAGGTGAGCAGCAAGACCCCCTCATGTCCCCTTAAATGACTGTCCTAGTGGCCCCACATGCTGTCATCCCATCACTCTTCTCTCCCCAGGGAGAAGCAGGTATCGATGGCCAGACCGGCCCCCCAGGACGGCAAGGAGACAAGGTACAGAGGCGCCCATAGCCCAGAGCTGCAGGATGAGGGAGAGCTAGGGAGGTCAAGCTCCCCTCAGAGAAACAGTCTCAACTGTCCCTAGGGCTGGATTGTGGGGCACAAAACTAGCTGGCCATGACCCCTGGCTTCCATCTTTCTTGATTGGCTCAAGTTTTAAAGCTGTGGTCCTCACCCACTGGACACAGACCAGTACTTGTCCCTGGCTTGTTGGGTAACAGGCTGCACAGCTGGAGGTTAGCAGTGGTCAGCCAGTGAGGCTTTGTGTGTATTTACAGTCACTCCCCACCCTCACATCACCACCTGAGCTCCACCTCTTGTCAGATCAGCATGGGCATTGAATTCTCTTATAAATTGCACATTCGAGGGATGTAGGTTGTGTGCTCTGATACCTGACATCTGAGGTGAGGCTGAGCCACTGGGGAGCGGCTACAAATACAGATGACCATTAGCAGAGAGGTTTGACTGCAGAGATCATAATAAATCAATTGCTTGCAGATTCATATCTAAACCACCCCCCACCGTTCATGGAAAAGTTTTCTTTTGAAACCAGTCCCTGGTGCCGAAAAGGTTGAGGAAAGCTATCCACCTTTAGAAAGGTATCCATGGCTTTAGAAAGCTATCCACCCAGACAGAGTCGTGCAAAAGCCAGCCCTGAGATGGGACGCTTGGCTGGGGAGTGATGCAGAGCCTCCCAAGTCACTCCCTGCCACTTGCATCACCATGGTAAATGTGGGGACCTCTCTTCCACTCAGTACTCCCCCTCTGGAAGGCTGGTGTGTCCCTCACAGGTAGACAGGGACTAAAATGCTATGGGGTGGAGGGAGAGTGAAGGTTGCCTGGAGGTGATTTTTTTTTTTAATTGCCTTCCATGTTAACATTATCCCAGGAAAGCTGGACGTACAGTTTGTTTTTCACAATTTACACCACTGTTTCATTTATTCCCTGGAGCTGTGTCCTATTTCCTACAGGAGACTGTCTCCACCCACCTGCCCTGGGAGGCTGGGTGTTCATGAGCCTGTGTTCCTGCTAATACCTTGACAGGCCCCCTCAGGTTTCGTCCAGCAGTTTGGGTCTTTCCCATGCAGAGTGGGCCCTTGGAACCACATGGGCTCTGCATGGGGTGGGTCCTTATCAATCACCCAGGCAATTGGCACAGAGTTGCTGAGCCCTTAATATTTGAGCAGAATGGAAATAAAGAGAAGCAACTTAGGGGACTGGGGAGAGGTGGCCAGAGGGACAAAGGAGAGTCCCTAACAATGAACACAGCACAGAAAGAATATCACTGACCATGAGGTGGGAGGTGGCAGGGCGCCCTGAGAAAGGGATGGAGGAGCATGTATAGGTGCTCAGGACATGTTTCCAGAAAGCTCAGGGCCTGAACCTCAATGGGCACTGAAGTCTGTGTCTTGTTGGCCTGAGCTAAGATGAGCTGATGATGTGTGGCTCCATCTGGGGACGTCAGTCCTCTGTACCAGCTTTATCCTTGTTTCACTCCAATTTCATCATGCAACAGGGGGAGCCTGGAGCAGCTGGAGAACAGGGACCAGCTGGCCCCAAGGTATGACTGAAGTCACGGCATGAAGCAGCTTGACCTTGGGGGGTTTGGAGGAGAGAGGTGAAAGCATTCTGGCCCCAGGTCGGACATTTGCATGGCAGAGTGAGGGACTCAGTCTCCTCCAGGCCTGTCTAGTACAGACTTCCCAAATGGAGTCTTGTCTATTTATTCTGCATCCTCCAAGTGTCCCTCACGGGCCCCCTCCAGCTTCTCTGGATCCACTTGCGAGCAGTCGGGTGCAGTCAGTGGTGGCTGTCGTCCCACTTGATGGAGAACAGGCAGCAGTTGCCCTCAGGTCCCTCGTGGTCCAGGCCCGAGGCTGAGATCTCATTTGCCTTCTAGGGTTCTAAGGGAGAGCCAGGGAAAGGAGAGATGGTGGATTACAACGGGAACATCAACGAGGCACTTCAGGTGAGAGAGGCTGGTGATGTGGAGGTCCTCAGGGACCTTGGGACACAACAGCCCTGATGCAGGAAATCTCTCACACTGCCCGGTAGTGGCCCTGCCCTCGGGCCCTTGGGCAAAGCTTTCAGGAGAGAGTCACTCCCTTGCTTTGTGTCCTTGGGCCTCCCACTGTGCATCTTCCTGGCAAATGACACCCCTTATCAGACACCCAGGTGACAGTGATCCTGTGATCCTGTGGAGACACCCTGGCACACTGTGGGGTGCTGGCCTATCCAGGGTCCAGGCCTGCATTTCTCAGGGCATGCCTCCCCCCTTCACACGATGGCATCTGTCTTCCTGGGTTGCATCTCCCTTTTGTACCAGTTTAATCCTATTTCAAGTTTATAAGCTTCCTGCTCTTTACAGGAGGGTTTCCCAGCCTCAGCATCATTGGCACTCCACATAGGGTAGCCCTTGTTGTGGGTGGGGGATGCTGGGGGTTGTCGGCTGCTTAGCAGCATCCTGATCTCCACCCACTAGGGGCCAGTAGTGCCCCTCCCTCAGTTGTCAGAACCAAAATATGTCTCCAGACTGACCAAGTGCCCTGGGGAACAAAAACTCCCATGTTGAGAGCCACTCCTTCAGAGGAGGCTGTGTACGCAGGTGGATCCAGTTACAAGATGTAAAATTCTCTTAAAGCCAACAATTATCCCTCCCATCTATTTCTGAGCAGTTCTGTATCTCATTCTACAGTGTCTGTTTAAAGGGAAATCCATCGAACCTTGAAATTTGGGTTCTGGGAAAAGAGGAAAGAACCAGGGAGGGTCCTCATAGGTGACTAGAAAGAATTCTCCTTCTTTGGTAAAACCAAGTCCACTGTAGGGCACATCTAAGATGATTGCAGGACAGCCTCCGTTGTGTTATTGGCTTATGAGATACTGCCCGTTGTCCGTCCAGTGATTAAAAACCTGTGGAAGAAGTGGGGCTGGGAGCCACAGAGCCTCCATCTGCACTCCCTCAGGGGGCCCAGCTCCCACGTTTGCATGACTGGACAGAGAGGATGGATCTTGGTTTGCTCTTCAGCTAATTGCATGGTGTTGGTTTTCTAGGAGATCCGAACGCTGGCCTTGATGGTAAGTCTTCCTGCTTCTCTCCTTCCCCAGGCTCTGCGCTGGGGGCTGGGAGGGCAGCCTGGATGCAAGTAGTTGGCCCTGGGTTAGGGTTGACCCAGCGGTGCTGGAGCAGAGGGTGATGAGAGCCTAAGGTCCAGGTTGAGGTTGGTGGGTGGGCCTTGGAAGCTGCTCATGCCCTGGGTCCTGACTGTCCTCTGGGTAAGGGCTCTTCATCCACACAGCTGTGCACTCTGTGACAATATAAATGCTAGGTTCTCTTTACATCTATGTCAGGGAAACAGCAGTATCAAGAAGGATGTCTTGATGTTTCTCTTTTTTCTCAACCCTCAGCTAATAAGATTCATTAATCTGAAAAATTAGCAGCAACCCTCCACATTTCCCCTCTTCCTAGAAATCAGTGTCGTTACCTACACTTGGCAAACCAGTGAATTCCAAGCCTGGGTTTTGCACATGTACCTACTGGTGTCAAGCCCTCAGTAAACATTTGCAGTTAAAATGACCACCACCCATTTTCACTCCCAAGGTGGAGAGGGGAGGAGAGATCACAGAGTTCTCAGAGGACTGGAATTTCAATTCACCCAAATGTTTCTTCCTGCCTGGGTGCCTCAGAACACACTCAGGCAGGACACCAACTCAGAACCAAGCACCCTTCTGATGACATCCCAGGTCCAGAAACTGATGTCAACAATGAGATTCTGGAATCAATGAGCTTCATCTGGGGACAGGAAATATATTATTTGAATTAACTATTTCTAAAAAATAAAACCTTCCTAGACACTTTTTTTTCTTTTAAGATCAACCTTGAAGTATAACTTTCACACAACAAAAGGTATACTTTTGAGGTATAGAGGTAGATACGTTTTGATGAATGTATATACTTACGTCACACCACCCCAGTCACTCCAGAAAGTTCCCTCCTGCCCTTAGGAGGGCTCCTGCACTACCCCCAGCCCCAGGCCACCAGCAACCCACTTTCTGTCCCTGTCGATTAGATTTGTCTTTCCTGGAGTTTCATCTGATGAATCACATAGAGTATGGAGTTGCCTATGTCTGGCTGCTTCTGCTCAGCAACTATGAGACTCGTCTGAGTCACTGCATTCACCAGCACTTGGTTCTTTCTTCCCTGCTGGGTAATGTTCCATTGAATGGATGTACCACCATGTACTTACCTGTTGATAGACATTGGGGTTGTTTCCTGGAGACATTTTTAAGTCATCTTCTAGGAAAGTCAGATTTATCTTCTTGGAGCCCAAGGAGCCCCCAGGGTGCTCTAGAGAGAAGAGGAGAGAGAGGTTGTTGGGCATAGATTTCAGAGCCCCACCCCCATTTCAACCCAGACACACTTGGTGCTTATCTGTCTTGCATTTGGGGGTTTCCCTGTAATTTCCTTTGCAAAAGAAGAGTTTCTATCACTGAAGAAATATCTGAAAACAACTGAGCCCTACGAGCCAGACTCCATGCACAGCCCCCTCTGGCCACAGGCCACCCCTTCTCAGTGGAAAAGTCTTAGATGTGTCTTTCCTTTCCTTCCTAGGGGCCTCCTGGTCTTCCTGGGCAAATCGGCCCACCTGGACCTCCAGGCCAGAAGGTAAAACTTGTCCTGCTAAGAGAGGAATGAAGAGCCTGCAAGGGCACCATGTGTGTCCCTGAGCAATCGACTCTAGGGGCACCCCCATTCTGTGACTATTTCCTTTTCCCAGAGTTGCCACCACACCTTCCAAGTGCTCCAAAGCACTGGGGTCCTACCCACCCACACCACAGCCACTGTGGCTGTGCCATTCTCCCTGAGTCATCTGTCTTAGGCTCCGGACTCCCCTCTGATGTAGTGGGGCCTAGGTCCAGACACCCCCTGCCCCACCCCTACGCTAACCAGACCCACATCCGGGACCCAAGTAGTCCATCAGAGACAGCAGCATTTGAGCTCCTCCCAGTCCTGCCCTCCCTCACTCCCTGCCCTTGCTTTCCTTTTATACCCCTCCTGTCCTCCCCATCTGCCGGGTGCCCTTCCCCCTCTGCTCCTCTTGGTACCGCCCACCTATCATTCGGCCACACCTCCCTTACTTCCCTCCCTGGCCTGTGAAGATGAGGGGAGCTTCTAAGGGGCAGCCAGGACAGAAGGGCAGGGGTGGGGGTTGGAGGAGACAGGGAGGTGGAACTTTGCCCCAGTGGAGCCATGAGGGACCTAAGGCTCTCAAGGGTGGCAGGTGAGGTTGTAAACATGGATCACGGAGCCAGCATGCCTGCTCTGAGATCCTAGGTCTCCTCTTCACTAACTGTGGCCTTGGACACACAACTCAGTGCCTTGGGTATCTGATCGGTAAAACAGGCAATCCAAAGACATACCTCCCAGGAATACAGTGAGAATAAAATGAGCAAACTCTAGGGGAAAGTGCAGAGAGGGATGCCTGGCACATTGAGCGCTGGGTAACTGACGATTATCATTATCTCTGCCCTGAGAGTCACCATCCCTTGTTCTGGCTACAGGGGGAGATTGGACTGCCAGGCCCTCCAGGACACGATGGGGAAAAGGTATAGACAGACATCCTACAGACAAATCCCTGAAAACAGTCCTCACCCTGGGGTGTGGGTGGTGGGAGGAAGGCTCAGGAACAGGCCCCTCCGTGAGCCCTGTGGGGAAGGGGCAAGGGAGGGGTGGGAAGAGGGCTGCACCATGGCCCCAGAAGCCAAGCTGACCCAGGCAGGACCCAAGAGCCACGTCCTTTGGGCCTCCCAATCTTCTGCTCTCTCTCCTTCACTCCTCTCTTCTCCATTAGTGAGTCTAAGGAGTGTTATTGGTTATTCCGAAGGGACCTCGAGGCAAACCAGGAGACATGGGCCCCCCTGGTCCCCAAGGCCCCCCAGGAAAGGAGGGCCCTCCAGGAATGAAGGGAGAAAGCGGACACTCAGGAGAGAAGGGGGAGAAAGGGGACACTGGAGAAGCAGGCTCGCCGGTGAGTTCCCCTCAGGCATGACGCTGGCTTGCATGGCCTTGCATGGTGCCAGCTGATGCCCAGGCTAGAAACCTGGGGCCAGGCATGGGGAGCAGAGGTTCAGTCAGTATCCCCAGCCACTCACTTATGAAGGCCAGTTTTTGACTCTCAAGACCTGAGTCCTATTCTGTCATTGCCTGTCTGTGTCCTTGAGAAAGTCACTGAACTTTGTGGATCCTCAGTTCCTTCATCTCTAAAATGGGGATCCCTCACTGTACTGTAGAGAAAGAGATGAAGTCATGGGTATAAAACTGCTTCTTTGGAAAGCATGCAGAAATCCTACACCCAGAAGAAGTTGCATGCACAAAAAAGGGGCCTTAACCCAGGCTGGCTAGGCTGCTGACTTGACTTGAGAACCATCTCTGGACCTCAGTGGTTTCCATCTGTAAAATGGGCACCATCCTGAAGCAAGGGAGCCACGTGTGCATGCCACATTATGCTCGGGATGATGACCTTGAGCTTGACTAACAGAGATCTTTGTCGATCTGTAGGGTCTAGACGGCCCAACTGGGGAGAAAGGAGAACCAGGTGGCCAAGGCAGACCCGGAGCGACAGGATTGCCTGGCCCAACTGGGCTTCCGGGATTTACAGTAAGGCGAGAGGGCTGGGTGTCAAGGTTGTCAGCAGGTGGCTAACTAGGGCCACCAGTCTAGCAGGTGCCTGGCTGGGCAATAAGCCTGCACTAACCCAGAGCCTGCCCGCCTGCCTGCCCAGCCTGGGGTCCTTTGGATGAGCAGCTGCTTCATTTGAGTGCAAACTGGGGGCCCAGCTTCCTCAGCTCACAGCATGGCAGCTTCTGTCTTAGATGTTAGAATCTTCAACTCAGAATTCTCTTCTTAGAAGTGGAGAGAGCCTAAGAGGTCAACCAGTCCCCAGTCTGACCCAGTGCAGGAATCCCTCAGGCAGGCAGGCAGCTCACAGCCTCCTGACGTGTCTTCCTTGTCACAGAGCATTCCAGGATGGAGGCAGCATCCTCACCAGCTTCCCCAAGAGCCTTCTCAGAGGCTCGGCCTCTGGAGCCATAGTCGTTTTCTATTGCTGCATAACCAATCACTGCAAAGTGAATCGCTTAGAACAACACCCCTTTAAAGCCACATAGCTTCTGTGGGTCAGCAGTTCAGGAACATCATGGCTGGGTCCCCTACCCAGTTCTCACAAAGCTGCAGTTAAGGTGCCAGTCAGCTGCACTCGTATCTGGGGCTGGGGTTCCCTGGATGTTGGCAGAATTCAGCTCCCAGCTATAGCAGGGCTGAGACCCTCAGGCCCTAGGGGTCATCCACAGTTCTCTGCCACATGGCCTTCCCGCTAAGAGGCAGCTTACATGACAGTAGCTGGCTTCGTCAAGGCCAAGACCAACAGGGGCTCTCTCTAATATCTCATGCTGGCAAGACAGAGCCTCATGTTGTAATACATAACATAATCACAGGAGTGGCGTCCCATCACCTTTGCCATATGCCCCACTCTATGGCTTAGAAACTAGTCACGGATCCACCCTAGGGTCTGTCCACTGCAAAGCCCAGACGGTCAGCCTCTTCTCCCACATGCTAGAACCTCAGACTCCTGAAGACCGTGATGATAGCCCCTGCCATCTGCCTTTGTCTTCTATCCTTTGGGCTGACCTCTTCCAAATCCTCCATGGGGCTTCTTGCTGACACCTAGACCAGCTGAGTCCCAGTCTAGTTTGTCAGAGATGTGAGGTTGTGTCTGTGTCCAGGCTTCCCCAGGGGCTGGCAATCACACTTGGTGTTTTGTGTCCACAGGGACAGAAGGGAGAACCTGGGGAGAAAGGTGACGCAGGAACAGAGGTAGGTCCCACCTGCTCTTCCTGTAATGTCATGGGAGATTATTTGACAGAGAGCATTTAGAATGAAACTCACAACCACCTAACACAAGAGGGGCAGGAACCTGAATGTTCACTGAGCACCACAGCGGGGCGGGCGCTGAGCCTCAAGGCTGCTCTGGTCTCCCCATTAACCACGTCTCTTGGTAGCCTTGACAGAGAGCCTCTGTGCGTCAGTCCTGGTGGTGGAGTCTGGAGGCAGGAAAATAAACAGAGCCATTCCCCTGTGTTCACATCCCCCGGTAATGGACACTGGAGAGGCAGCCACTTCAGGGGATCAGGCGAACGTCCCCAAAGATGTGCCATTTGGGTAGGGTCTTGATGACTTTATAGGAGTTTTCCACCAAGCTTCAGAGGTGGGCTTTCCAGATAGAAGCCTTATTTGTTTGAGAAGTGTGGAAGAGAAAGGAAGAGAAGAACAGCTGAGTGAAAAACCATCAGGATGGAGGCAGTGTTTTCATGAGATGGGAGAGAATCAGGCATATTCATGGGCTCAGAGGGAAGCACCAGGGAAGCACCAGAGATCCGGGACATGTGAGGAAGAGGATGTTTGATGGCAGGGCATGTGCAACCCACATACCACTTCAGAACCGCAGCAGAGACCAGCAGACTTTCCCACCACCCTTCTGCAAGGTCTCCTGGCCCCATCACCCTTCAATGTTGCTAAGCCCCATTTGAATTTAGTGAAATAAACTAGATTATATAATGTGTGTATTACTCATTTAGAAATGGATGCAGGAAAAGCTTCATGCACAAAAATGTTCCTCTCAGAAGTATTTAAAGTAAAAATGTAAAGCATCCTACATTTCTAACAAGAAGGAAAGGATTAAATAATTTACGGTAATAGTACCAGTAGTAATAATAGTCAGCATGTCTGAGAGCTGTCCTTGTGCCAAACACTGCACTGAGCTCTGGCTACATAATAACCCAGCATATCACCATTACAAAAAGGCTTGTAGGGAGCATATAAAAATGGAAAAATTGATTTCATAGTAAGTGAAAAATAGCAGAAACCAATTTTATACATAAAAGGTCCATCAATTAAGTTTGTGTACTTATCTTAGAAAAGGTGCTACATACCTCATTGCTGAATATCACTGTGGTCACCTTTGAAGTACTTTCCTTGGGAAGCTATGCAACAATGCCTACTCCACCCTTAAAAGCAATTTTGAAACTCTTTTTCTGGCATGACCATCAGAGTTTGTCATAGTACCTTTAAGGTCCTGAATGTCATCAAAATGTCTCCCTTTCGATGTTTTCTTTATCTTTGGGTAAAGAAAAAAGTCATAGGGGACCATATCAGGTGAGTAGGGAAGGTGTTCCAATACAGTTATTTTTTCACTAGCTAAAAACTCTCTCACAGACAGTGCCATGTAAGCTGGTGCATTGTCGTGATGCAAGAGCCATGAGTTATTGGTGAAAAATCCATGTTGTTTTCATCTAACCTTTTCAGCACTTCAGAATAGTAAACTTGGTTAACTGTCAAGCTGGTACAAATTCCTAAAGAGTAATCCTTCTGATATCAAAAGAAGTTAGCAACATCATTTTGACTTTCATTTTGGACTGATGGAACTTTTTTGGTCATGGAGAATGGGCTGAATTCCATTGTGCACTCTGACTCTTTGTTTCAGGGTCATATTGGTTCACCCATGTTTCATCTCCAGTGATAACACAACCCAAAACATCATCTTTCCTCTTCAAAAGGTCTTGGCAAACTTCAGTTCTCCTTCACTTTTATTCATCAGTGAGCTCCTTTGGGACAATTTTGCACATACCTTTCTCATTCCAAGATTTTCAGTTAAATTTTTTCTAACTGTTGCTCTATTGATATTTACTCGGTCTGCTATGCTTCTAACAATCAGCTGGTGATTCGGATGCATAATTCGATGCATTTTTGCAATGTTTTTGTCAGTTCTGCTCGTTACTAGCCACCCCAACCTCTCTTCATTAGTGATGCTCTCTCTCCCCCCAGAAAAATGTACAATCCATTTGTACACTGCCATTTCCTTCATGGCATTACCCCCACAAACTTAGACTAACATGTTCCTGATTTGACTGCCACTCTTGCCAACATTAGCAAGAAATTTAATGGTTGGTCATTGCTCTAATTCGAGATCTGGCATTCTTGCAACAGCACACAAAAACACACAACAATAATGAACGCTACTCAGAAAGACACCCCTCATTGATACGAACACAGCTGTGATATACCAAAGTTACAAGACCTTACTTAGTTGTTTGTAAGCACACAGTAGCAAGTTCTCGAACTTAATTGTCAGACTTCGTATGTTCAAATACATTTTATGCAGCAAAAATTGCTTAAATATTTTAAACTTTTTATTGTTAAAATTATACAGATAAAACTGACTTCTTGGAGAGTGTGTACAATTTTGTGAATTTTAATACATGTATAGATTTGTAGAACTACTATCATGATCAAGATACATGATTACTTATTTATAATAGGATGAAAATGCAGTAAAATAATTTTACTAGAATAGAGTTTCCAAAGACTATTATAGAGCTGAAAAGTCCACAAATCTGGGGACATTAGGATCCACCTATCTGCCCAGTATAGGGGCTCCCTTTGTGGTGGCCTGGCAGAGGAGCCATTGTCCTGGCCACATTCCAGAGGACTCTACCCTGGGACAGCAAGGCACCCAAGAAGAGCCCTAAAGCTAAGGTAGGCTGGCTAGCTCAGAAAGGAGCAGGCAGTGGCTGCCGCAGACAAATGGATGTCCATCTTTATTAGAGACAGACTCTGCTATGCGCACCATCTCCCATGGAGAAGATAGCCCTAAGCTCTCTCATCTTCACTGTCCAATCAAAATCTACTACAATCTGCCTTAAAGGAAATGACCTCAGCAGTTGCCATCCTATCTGTTATAAACCTGGGGGGACTTGAGGGAGATTCTTTAGAAACACCTCATTCCACACGCTCCTATTTCAGATAACTATTCTCCACTCCTCTAAGCCCAGGTTCTCAAACTCAAGTGCCTACAAGGACCAGAAATGAAACTAATGACTATAAAAGACCTGGGTTAGAGACAATAGGGAGTGGTGGGGACTGGAGTAAACTGAAGATCTCCTGCACCATCATGAGGCAATTATTTCCAGGCATGAACAAGAGCCTAGTTGCTAAATCTTTTGGCTTTGCAAGAAAATCTGGAAGAACAGATGTTTGAGGTACCTTTCCTGGAAATTTTTTTTTCAAGTTTGAGCAGAGCAGGCCAGTGGGTTTCTGTGAGCTTTTGACAAATTCTAAATCTCTTAGGGGAGAGACTTTGTTGTCCTCCCCTGGCCTGCAGTCCGCAGCTGGACCCTAGGCCACATCAGGAGGCAGGGCCACTTCAAGTGTAACAAGGCTCCCCTTTGGGTTCTAGGTTCCCGGGTCACCAGGGCCAGAGGGACCTCCCGGACCTCCGGTAAGTTTGGAGTGCTTGTCTGTGATCAGTCCCAGCAGGTCCCCAACATCCCCTCCCCTTGGTGGTCACTGGGCTCAACCTCAGCCTTAGTTGATATTACTTCTTTCTCCCAGGGAGGGATTTTCTTGTCCAACCCCCCTCCCCTTCTCCCTTCCCGTGTTAAAGAGCATCATCCCAGTGACACCGAGGAGCTCAGGCCTATCCTGGTTCCTTGGAAACAGCTGGCTGGCATGGCAGCCCCTTTTTCACTAAGCTCTGCCCAACATTTGCTTCACTCTTTGCCATCAGACATCTACTCCTCCCCTTCCCCCTTCCTGCTAAATAGCTGGTGAGAAGAGCAGTGTTAAAATAGAAAATTCCATTCTAAGGCAGCCCCACTGACTTGGCCTTGATTACAAAAACGTAACTGTGGGACCCCTCTGCATGGCATATAGAAGGCCCCAGGTACCCTGAGTCGACAGATGCTGAACCATGCCTCTGTGTGGTTCATGGTCTCCAAGGCACTGAGTGTCACCTGTTGTCACTGGTAGAAGTGGTAGTAGCAATAATGATAGGTAGCCAATATTTATTGAAGCTTACTAGGTGCCAGACATAGTTCTAAGCACTTTGCATATATTAATTTAACTTTTGCTGAATTGCCTCTGAATCTTCCCTTCATGAGACTCTGGGTCAATCATAGGGCCATAGAGAGCTTTTCTGTCAGCCCCTGGCTAGGGAAGACTGGTTCAGAATGTACCCTAGGAAGCCCCATGCACCCATGAAACCCCCTTTGAATTTCCTTCTACCTCTCATGGGCAGGAACCTCAGACCATATTCTGCACCCAAAGCCCTTGCTCTTCTGTGATCCCACTTGTGGACGAGGAAGTTAACTAGAAATGCAGTTCTAACGCATCTTATTTTGATTCCAAATGCAGGGGCTCCAAGGTGTTCCCGGACCAAAGGTAAGATGAGGTCACATGACAGGTGAGAAGCGGGCTTGCATCCAGGGCAGCAGAAAAGAGGGCAAGAGCATCAAGGCCCAGCTGACTCTTCTCCCTAAATGGCATCATGTACTCCTCCAGCCCCTGGGGTACAATCAGGGCAGAATGAAGTCTTACATTTCCTTTACCATCCACCATTGATTCCTGGCATGCTTTGGATTCAGAATTCCCCCATCCATCAGGTGACCCCATGAAGTGACAGATTAGATTCTTAGCAGACAGTGAAATCCTTTTCCCATCAAACCTGACCCAGCCCCTTCTTCACTCACCTTGAATATAGGTGGGAGGAGATAGTGACTTAACACAGATCCCCCCAGGCCCAAGCCCACTGGACTCTGGGCTGGGGCTCTCCCCATGTTCCTCCTAAGCATTGCAAATGAATAAGGGGGCTGGAGGCTGCTGGCATGATAAAGGCCCTTACCTCCTGCCCTGGCAATCTTCAAGGGACTTGGGGCAGTTTCTTCTTCCAACCTGCTTACGACCTTCAGAGCTCTGGTGGTAGCATTTCAAGCATCTGCCAGCAAATTTCTTCAAGGTTTCAGTTTCCCTGCCATGCAAATGGGCACCTGAGCCAAAACCCGACCTAGAACTGCCCTATGGGTTTGTCCCCAGTTCACCCACCCCTTTTTCTTTTGAGGCCCTCACAATTACTGCACAGATACAGGGTACATTAACTGAGGCAGAGGCTGGCTAAGAATTCAGGGATTCTTTGCGTCTCCTGCCTGTCACCCCTGGCCCACCCACCTCCACCTCTTTCCTCCTCTATAAACCCCAACCACGTCTTCAGGACCCAGAGTGCAAGAATGTGTTGTCTAAGACGTGCCCTTCTGTGATCTCATCCTGTCTCCCTTTCCTCCAGGGGGAAGCAGGGCTGGATGGAGCAAAAGGAGAAAAGGGTGTCCAGGGAGAAAAAGGAGACCGAGGGCCCCTGGGACTACCTGTAAGTACCAGCCCCAGCAAGACTGGTGGGGAGCCCAGCTGGGCGCCCTGATGGGTGAGGGGTTCTGGGCCAAACCCAGGAGAGGCCACTGGAAACCTCAAGGTTTCAAAGTCTGAGCATTCCAGAGCTCCATGCAGCTTTGCTTTCCAACCCGGGCAAGACCTAGGCTCTAACTCTCTTCCTGAGGGCCTCCTCCATGCCAGGCCCTGCCTTGGTACTGGGGGAACATGAAGCTGAATAAGGCAGCACCCAGTAGGAGAGCCAGAAGTGACAGGAGATGCCTTAGTCAGGGGCAATAAAGCCTGCTGCCTTTCTGGGGGCTGAGCTTGGAGAGCTTGGAAACAGTGAGACAATGAAATATTCTCTATCACTCCTATTTTCCCAGGTGAACCACAAGAGAAGCCCCGCTTTCTCCTCTTAAGTACTTGCAGGAAAGCATGCAAAAAAGTCAGATTCTGTGGTCCCCACAGGACCATAGGGCTCCTGGAGATTTCTGATCTCTTTCTTTCCAGGTTTAGAGGCCCCAGATTAGAGATGGAGAGATACTGAGACAGCACTCACTTTTCTTGATATGGGGCTGGGAGAGTCCCTTTGCTCCAAGCCCCAGTGCTTCCTCACCTGTGTCTAGGTGAGCCCATCCCACCACCCATCCTAGAGCCTGGCTCCATATCCCCTACACCATACTGAGGTGGGTGCCCTTTTGCTTTGTTTTTCAAGAGCCGGAAGGGACATTAGGGATCCATCTCATCATTTCAGAGAAGAAAGTGAGTCACCTGAGGTCACATATAAAGTTGGTAGCCAGTTTATGAAGCTAGTATATGATGCCCCATGATCATATCAATGTACACAGCTATGATTTAATAAATAAATTTAAAAAAAAAAAAAAAAAAAAGTTGGTAGCCAGGCCAGAGGCTGCTCCTCCACTGAGGCCACGGCCTTGCTAAGGACTCTTTCCTGCCGCCCAGGCTTCTTTTGTCCTAGGCTGGAGGCCAGTTCTCACCCCAGGTAACCATAAAGAGCAGGGGACAATGGAAAGCCCAATCACTACAGCTTGGCAGAGCTTGAAGATCTGGTTAATGTAATCATGGCAACCAGCAGCAATGCAAAAGGTATCATCACACCCTTATTAATGCTTCAGATGTAGGAATATTTAAGAAGCTGCTTCACTTGACAGACTACAGGAAACTGATGACTTTAGCAGACATTTTCCCAAGTCTTAAGCTGTGTCTGAAATGATTAAGTACTTCTACCAATTAAAGAGCCTACCTGCCCCCACAGGACCACAAATCTTTCCTTGTCTACATTCATGGCCCCAACAATCCTGGTGAACATCGGAGAATTCAGTGAGTGATTGAAATGCAAATAGCTCAGAGGCAAAGAAAGAACCAGATGAAAAGCAAAGTACCTGGTCTATCATGAGTACAAAGAAATACCTTGTCTAGCTTAAGGAAACAGGCAACTAACATGGACTTAAGGGAGACAGGAGGGAGTGGTGGAGACTAGGTTCTAAAGACCATATGAATCCCTTCTTAGGGAGAGTGGCCCTTTCTCAGCTCAGATAACTGTTGCCTTAGACGCAGTGGTTCTCAATCTTCCTAATGCTGCAACTTTTTAATACAGTTCCTGTGGGTCGCCAGAGAACCGCTGCCTTAGCAGAAGGAGGGTTCAGTATTTCCGGATGTTCCAATTTTTCAAAGGAAGTTGAACATCTGTTTTATGTGAAATCTCTGCATTTTCTAACATTAGACCAAAATGATTTGTGATATTCAGACCATACAGAATATGTCAGTGGCCCACATATGGCCTGAATGCCTCTAATTTGTGTCTTCTGCTCCAGACCTCTCCAGACAACTTAATTTTAATGCTACAGTTCTGTTTTTAGGCTTCACTGGGTGTTTTAGTCCCATAGTAGCAGCCTGGTTTTCCAGGTGTATCCTGCGGGAGTGGTTCTGAACACCGGCTGCACACTGGCATCACCATTGCCCAGGCCCCACTCTTGGAGAGCGATTGAACTGGGCTGGGTGGGGCCTGGGTAACTGTAATATTTACAATCACCCCAGAAGATTCTAATATAAAGTCAGGGTTTGAGAACCACAGCTCTCTAGCCTAGTGAGTCAAGTTCAGTCCCAGAATCATGTGGTCCTAAAACGGGAAAGGTCCCTATAGAATCCTTCTACCTAACATCTTTTCCCTTGAAGGAAGCAGCATCTTGTCGTCCCTTTTCTAAGGACTTTCCCCACCTTGGAAACCCTAAGGCTGAGGCCCAGTTTTCAAGACCTCAGTCCTTACTGGGCTAGGCATCCCCACTGCCTTCTCCCTGATTTGTCATATAAGACTCATTAGAAAAACTTCCCCTTGGTTCCCCCAGGTGGGTTTCAGAGACAGTTTCATAACCCAGGCCTGGAGGAAAAGTTCTGTCCCCACCACCCCCCGTGCATCCTGGACAGTAAGGAGTGAGGGCTCTAGAGAGCGAGTGGGTCTGAATAGCTCCCCTCCTGCTGCCAGGTTGCTGCAGGGGACACATGGCCTGAGACCTCTGTCTCAGCTGCCTCTGAAGCCTTATTCTAATAAGCTCCTGTTTGGGAAAATATGAGTGAACTGGGTTCAGGTTGAGCTCCGCAGACTCTGAAATGCCAGAGAAATGTCAGGCATCGTTAGTATTATCATTATCAGCTGACTCCTCCCCCACAGCTGAAGTAGAAATAGACCAGATTCCACCCAGATTTCAAAACTATGTGCCATCACCCCGGGCTGAGCCCTTTATGGGAGGAGGGCATGGTGGTGCAGAGACTGAAGGAACCACCCTCACCTGGGCCCTCCACATAAGCACAGCCCCAGCAAGAGTACATAGTTTTGCTTCTAAGGCATCACCCCATGAATTCCTTTCTGCATCCCTTTCCCCAGAGTGCTGAAGCCCCTGGGAGAAAGGGCTCTGAGAGGGGATAAAAGGAGAGAGGGGAGCAGGGGTGTGGAGGAACAGAGTGGCCATCAGCACCAGCCCCTGCCCAGCCTGCAGTAGTTGGCCACTGCACTGAGTGTCTCCATGTTTTTGTTGGTTTCCATGTAAATACCACTCCCTGTCCTCCCAAGCTTATCTTCCCATTGTGTTTGATTACCAGCATTCGTGTCTGTCCAGAGTCACTGCTTTACTCACCTCTTCCCTCCCCATTGTTCCCTTTTTCTCCCTCCCATTCCTCTCTTCCCCTTCTTTTGGTCAAACTGTACCCTTCGTCCAGGGAGCTTCAGGTTTGGACGGCAGGCCTGGGCCACCGGTGAGTCACTTCTGCAATACCCCTCACCTGCCCCACCCCGTGCCCAGCCTGTGATCCCTCGTGTCTGCCCTGCTGTGGCCTCATTTCCCCAGTAGTCAGGCCTTGTCTCACCACTGATATCCTTGGGGTCACATGTGGCCTTCTGGATCCTTGAGTGCAGCCTTCTGACCGAATCCAATTTTTACAGAACGAATCCTTTCAATAAAAGGCTTTGTTCTTTGAAGTTTGGATTCATTCAAATGGCCATACCTGAGGATCTGGAGGGTCACATGTGGCCTTGAGGCTGTAGGTTCCACATTCCTATATGCTCTGTTCTGAAAAAGAAGTGCTTTTTCAGGCCTCTTAAATAAAGAAGCTGGCCTCTATCTGAATTCCTCTGTCCACAGTACGCACCCAGGGGCTCAAATCTGCCAGGTGTAGGATAGGAGGCCACTCCAGCACCACTGACCCTCACGCTGAAGGCATGCAGAGTCCAGCCTGAGTGCCAGCCCTGGGGGTTTGGGCCATGACCGTCCCTGCCAAATGGAACAGCGTCTGTGTGTGCCCGTCATGCTGTGTTGTCTCCATGCTCTGAACTCTGTCCATCTCCTGTCTGCCCATGAGGCTTCCTAGTCCTGTGCAGCTGGCAGTCTGGTATGTGTGGGGTGGGACAGCATGGAAGGCTGAGGACAGGTGTACCTAATGGGAGCACAGAGGCCAGTCCCAACTCAGTATCCTGGGGGCTTATTATAACCTCACCTTCCATGGCTCATGGCACCACAACTGCCCCACAATCCAGTAAGGGAACTTATTACAGAGCAAATGAATGACATTGGGTCCTTCTTTCCCCATTCTTTCTGATCCCAGAAAATAGGCATTTTATATATATATATATCTTGACTGGAAAGCACCTGGCCCTTCTGCTTAGGACAAACAACTGAAGGACCAGAGAGACTGTCCCCCTGTCCACCTCCTGGTCCCTTCCCTGTGCAACCTGTGAGGTCTTCAGGATAGTGGAGATTCTGGCTGAAGCTCCTTGCCTTCCTGTAGTGTTGAGATCACTGACTGTCAAGGGTTAGGGGCTGGCGTCCCTGCTCAGGAGCCAGAGTCAGAGCTGCCCATGGGGCCACCTCCCAGGCCATAGAGCAGCCCTGCATGCTGCTCCAAAGGCCATGTCTGCTGTGGCCTGCCCAGGAGTCGGAGTTTTAGAACTGCCTGGAGTGACACTCAGGGGAGGTGAAACTTTGCAGGGGTTCATGGAGGGGGATGGCCATGCAGACAGGGGAGGGGGGGAACCAGAGTGAGCCTTCCCAAGAGGTCGGGGTGGGGCTCACAGCTGATGCCACAGAGGCCTAGAGCCTTTGGAGGTGGGAGGGCCAAGAGGGACCCCCATCAGAGCCTCATCCTATTGAATGACTATTGTGTGCCCTCATAAAGAAGAGGAAATGACTTGGCGGCCCAAGATGACCCACCTCTTCAGACCTCTCCCCTCACACATTAAAGGAGTTGACATCGTAGGCTCTCCTGCACGTTCGTTATTAGGGCTTCATTCCCCACCACAGGCCCTCCCTTTCCTCCTCCCCTTCCTCCTCCCCTCACCTAGCGCACCTGTCCAGGTGCCAGGTCGAGGCTGGGGGAGGACCTGTGGCTGGCTTCAGAGAAACTGAGACTTTCCTCTTGGCTGCTGTCCCATTTATGTTGGGGAGAGGAAAGAGTTAGAAACTCAGACATTCTCTCCTTGAACCTGAGGCTCGTTCTCCTCATAAAATTAACATATCAACCTTAAGGAAAAACATCTGTGGAAAAGATTAATTCTGCACTGCCACTATCAACATCCTTGTGCTCAGCCACTCCCCTGATGTGGCTCTTTCGCTTTCCGCCGTGCTCTCGTCATGCTGCCCGGGACATTTCTCCTCCCTTCACAGTTGCCAGGAAGGCATGAGGACCCTCATCATCCTATTTGTTTCACACAAAGTGAATCATGCCCTGCCTCTCACACCTACACTCAGAGCACCAGACACTGCCCAAGGCCCAGCTCCATACCCTCACCTCCTCAACTGAGGCAAAGCAACAGGAAGCTCTGACAGAGATACTGGTCAGCTAGACTGGGACCTGGGGGCCTGCGGAGAGGCTGGGTTAGGCCTTAACATGCCCTGCTCGTGTCTAAGCCCCGTGCTTCCGCAGCTCCGGTGCCCCCAGGTCCTACAGCCCTAGGCTAGGGTAGCTCCTGGCACACTTCCCCACCAGACCAGCATCTGTACAGACAGGGCATCCCAATTTATTCCCCAATTCAGCCTGTTCCACAGGCCTGGGACAGGGGAAAGAAGGCACTGGCCAGGGGATGGGGCCAGGGCCAAGACCAGGGTCTGTGGTGGGCGGGTGGAATGGGAATTGGCTGAATGACTCTCACGCCTGCCTCTGTGTGTGCGTCCGCATTGGTCTCTGTGGCATGAAGACATCCCCCACCCCACCCCCGCTGCATGTGGAGCTGCAACAGGAAAGGGGCTCCAGCCCCAGCCCCAGGTCCTGGGAAGGGTCAACTCCCTCCCAATTGCTTCCAGGAGCAAAGTAAGCAACCTGTTCTCCCACTGTTTTCAGCCTTGGCAAGCTTGGTTGTGAAGAGAAAGGGTTTCATTCCACAAATCTGGCTCTGAAGCAAGGGGGGGGCCTCTCTCCCCTGAGGCCCCCAAACCCAAAGAGGATGATGGCCCAGTCCAATGGCCGCCCGGAACAAGCCTGGCCTCGCCAACCCTGAAAACTGGGCCTCAGACCTTGCTCATCTGCAGGCACTGGGGGGAAGCCCAGGGCTCTCTGGCATGGGGACCCTCACCTCTGCTTTCTTTCCCCTCTCCAGGGTACTCCAGGACCAGTTGGAGTTCCAGGCCCAGCAGGACCAAAGGGTGAAAGGGTGAGCCGGGAGCCAGGGCAGCCAGGAGGGAGGGCAGGCCTGGGACCCAACTGGCCCCCAGAACAGCCCTCACCCCCTTCTCCATCCATCTCTCTCCTACTCATCCTTGCAGCAGCCTGGGGAAGCCGGGAGGTCTGGGGACAGGGGCTGGCTGTGTAGCTATGTGTGGACAGAGACTTGGAGAGATCCAGGGGATAGAGAACCTCCTCTACCTCGGCTTCTGGCCACCTAGCACCTGTCACCAGTCTAGTCTGGCAAGGCCACAGCACTGTTATCACCAGGTATGCCTAAATTTTGTAATGATTTAGGGAAACCGCACAGAACAGAGTGCCAGTTGGTATTTAGAAAATAACTGGAGGACATGAAGAAGTCAGGAGAGCCTAGCATTAGGCTCAGCTCCCATAGCTACTGTCAGTGACCTTGGAGATGTCACGTGACCTGCAGAGCTCCAGCCCGGCCCTCATGGAGGGGGCATATGCAGGGGTGCAAGCAAAGGGCCTTGGCTCAGTGGAGGCTGGAGAGCTGGGTGTCTGTCCATATCACCTCTTCCCTCCCAGCCCCATGTCCACACACCCAGGGCTTGGAGGTCCTCTCAGTGGACATGGCTGAGCTCTGTGCTTGCTTGGGCAGCTCTCCCCACCCCCCTCCATCCTCCGACCTGCTGGCTCTGCCTTGGGGTGGAGAGGGTGGTGACTTCTGAAGAGGGGCATAGGCTTCTCTGAGGTCACCTACCATATGGGGAAACCAGGATGGCTGCTCTGATGGGTGACCCTTGAGGCTGCAGAGGAGAAAGCTAAGCTGTCTTTCTATCCCCTTTCCCTTCCCCTGCCTTCCTGCTCCTTCTCCTCCTCCCCTGCTCCTGCCTTAGGCCAATCAAGCTTGGAGCTGCCCAGTCCTTTTGGAGGCCTCGAGGGAAGCTCTGCTGGAGGGAGAATGAGGGGCTCTGGGGCAAGGCTGGCACTAGCAGTGCCCTGCCTTACACACAGCACTCACCTCCCGGAACCTCTTTGAGGAGGCTGGAGAGGATTCCCAGGCTTCACACCAAAGTAGAGAACAGTAACAGAAGGTTGTTACCAGGTCAGGGAGGATTCATGGGTTTCTTTCTCCTCTTTCAGGGCAGCAAAGGAGACCCTGGGATGACAGGACCAACGGGAGCAGCTGGGCTTCCTGTGAGTCTCACAAGACCAGATGTTTCTCTCCACCCACCCCTGCACTGATCAGAAACACTGTCAGGCAGAATGCCCAACACCAGGAGCAAGACTCTGGGGCCAAGACTCCAAGGCCAAGGGAGACTTCTTAAGTCTGTGACTGAGGAAGCTACCAAGAGGCAACTGGGGATGGGCTAGAGCACTATTAGGAAACCAGGTCCTCAGCCAGGGACCACCTGCCCAGATGTAGCACACATTCCAAGCCCCTCCCCGGTTAGTCCCTGTGTTAGACTCTGCAGGGCCTCACAAGGTGAATGAATGTGCCATGGCCTCTGCCCTGGAGGAGGGGACGGAATCAAATCCAGGCTTTCATGGTGCAAGGAGATGCTTCGTGAGCAGAGTAGCTTCCCAGGGGAGCTGGACCTTGAAGAAGAGACTTGGTTTTCCCTTTGCAGCATGTTTCCATGTTGCTTTGTCATGGAAGTTGAGTGTCTACCTACGAAAAAATGGACTTTTGTTTCCATCACTCGCAGACTGCGCCTGCATTGGCTAAGTAGAAATGTCCAGGACAGTCTTCTGTGCCTATTCCCCCAGCTGAAGAATGGATAGCATTTTACATCTTGAAAAGAGGGTCTGAGGAGCTGCTGAGTCATTTTTCTAGCAAGAGCCAGGCAAAAGAGCCATGATAGCTCTCCTCTGCCAAGAGCATTCTTTGCTCCCCGACCATGACCTCAGAACTCAGCACTCACCTGTGTGAGTGACCCCAGAAGAGCACAAAAGAGGCCTGGGCTGTAGTGCTAGAAAATTAGAACTGGGTTCTTGGTTGTGCCCATAACTCATCACTTTCCTCTAGGTCAAGTTCCTTGAGCAATTTGCTTCCTTATTCCCATCTGTAAAATGGGGATAATTAAACCTGTCTCTGATGAATTAGGCATCAGCAAAGAGCTTTACGAGCCTGGCAGGAAGGATTGTACAACCATCCTGTGTTTTCTCATTACCATGTCTTCATTTCTCTGATTTATTATAGGGTTTACATGGACCACCCGGGGACAAGGGAAACCGGGTGAGTCAGCCATGCTCTTCAGCTCTGGGTAATAATGTCTTAATAATGGGGTGGAATGATCAAATGGGGACTCCCGACTTAGCATAGCAAATGAAGTTTTTCCTGATAAATCATGCTAAACTGAAAGGCTTTAGAGTGAGGCCTAATCCGTGGCACACAGGGAGCCTGGGCCCAATCCTGAAACTGAAGCATACATTTTTCCACATGAATAGGGGATGCCAAATCCCATGGCAGCCATCAGCTTGGCCTTGCCATCCAGCAACGGGAGCTTGTGTCCAGCTCTCTCTAGGCTGCCCTGATAATGGGCCCCTAAGTGATATTTTTAGATCCATCGTTACCTTGTCCTCACCTTCTGAAATTTAGTTTTGCCGCACATTCCAGGCCACTGGTGAGAGAGAAATAAATTCCAGTTCTGAGAACAAGCAGTCAGCTGTTGTAAGCAGCCAACCCTTTAAAAAAAAAATAGTACAGCTGCTATTTCTCTTGGAAAGAGTCACCAGGGCTACACATGAAGTGTGCCTTCTTCGGCCCCTTTCTCTCTCTCTGGTTCCTGCCACCTTCACCAGGACATGCTTACTGAATGTCCATGGCACCCACAACCACATGATGGTGCATGCCACATGCCACATGCCACAGCCTTCAGCATCTAGGTCCAGAAGGGATAATTTAACTACATCTGACCAAGAGATGACCTGTGATTTCCTTTCTAGAGAGTCTCATCCACTGGACTGCACAGTGCTCCTCAGAGAGCAGGGCACACCCCTGGGAGGCCCAAGCACATCTACTAGTGGGTTATAAAATCTAAGGCTCCTGCCAAAGAAGGGATGGGAGGAGCAGAGGGAGAAACAAGGCCAGAATGAGGGTGAAATGCTCTGTGTTCCCACCGAGAGTGAACAGCAGACTATGTGGCTTCTAAAAACCCCAGATCCTGTGGCTGATCTTTGAAAACTGATACCATATTCAGGAAGAGAAAGTGCCAGAATCTGTGTTATGCCTGGCACCATAAATTCCGTCCTCTTTGATTTAAGATGGAGCTACTGAGGTCTTCTGTATCCTTCAATACTCTTCACTGGCAACTGGTCCAGAGCAACTCCCTTGAACAAGAGGGAGCAGACAGATCTACTCCTACCAGATTGCCCACAGGAAGACCGGATCTAGAAACTGCTGGAATAAACAGACCCTCTTCCAGATACCCGGCCAGCCTCTTAAGGCTGGAAGGCACATTTCTTAGTGTGGCATCAAAGAATCTAAGGCCTTAAAAACTTTGATCATTCCATCTCTCAGTGGGCATACTAACCTCCTTTCTAATTTATTTCTAAAGTGTTCTGGTTTTCTTTATTACTTTAATTAATATTTATAAACCTATTTCTTAAGACTTTTCCAGTTGGCTTGAGACACACTGAGCCATTTGGAGGCTGCAGAGTCAGTCCTTCAAAGAATGATAACGGTGTGCTCGGGAGGCAGAGGCAGGGCAGCAAAGCTCTCCTGTCACAGATGGATGGGGGCAGGGGCTGGGGGGTTAGATGCTGAAGGGACCAAGTGTGTTGAGTAATCCACTGAAGTCCCCAGGAATAAGTGGGAAAATATTTCTTATCCATTTCCCCATCCTACTGTTTAATGTAACTTTCCCTTATTCCCAAGCCCAAAACAGGGATCTTTCTAAGAACACACGTACCAGTGGGAAAATGTTCTGCACTTGACACTAAGGGTGTTCCCCCCATCCCTAAGTAGCTCTGTAAATCTGGCCCAGCAGTCACCTTTCAGGATAAGAAATCAGTCAAGGGTGGCACCTGTGGCTCAAAGGAGTAGGGCACAGGCCCCATATGCCAGAGGTGGCAGGTTCAAACCTAGCCCTGGCCAAAAATTGCAAAAAAAAAAAAAAAAAAGAAGAAGAAGAAATCGGTCAAAAGATACAGGGTGGTGTGAATCTAGCAATTTGATCATTAAGAAAATCAGGTGTTACCGTGGAGCTGCCTACGAGCCTGCCAACTGAAAAGGTCTGCCTGTATGCAGGAGGTTGCTGGCGCCTTCTGAGGGACCCACCGGGGAGGGGGCATCTGGCCTTCCCCAAGCCCATCCTGCCTCCTCCCTTTCATCACTGCTCCCTCTTCTACTTTCTCTTTTGGCCTGGGCCTGCCTCTTCCTTTCTTTTCTCTTTCCAATTTTCACCCCCTAGATATTACTCCCATATCCTTCATCCCTTCCCTTCCACCAAAGCTCACAATTTATTTCTTCTAAAATCAATTTTTATACATTCACTGCTCCTTAACCTTATTTGCCCCTTTCCCCTCACTGGCTAGAATTCCCTCTTTGCCAGGGCCTGTTTTGTGTTACCCTGGGGTGGAAGGTGGGCAGGGTACAGATGAAGCTATTACTCTAACATCTTCAAAGGCCACCTGATCTGGAGCGATTGCCCCGGCCCTTAGGACACGAAGTCCTAGAGTGAAACATCCCTTGTGAAACATGCTGGCAAATCATCCAGAACTGCAAATCACCATCCCTTCAGCAGCTTTGTCCACCTTTTTTTAATTAGGAAACTATGCTCACGAGTCATCCCTATCCAAATGGCTTGTAGTTTTGCTCGTCCGCCATTTGGGGATTATTCATGCCACTATGTTCTTATTGGTAGACAAATCTTCAAGCCGATGGGATTATGCCTAATATGCACATACATGTTTCTTCTTCAACACGTGCCATTTTCTAAGTGAGAATGTACATTTTCAAAAATTTATTCCGAAGAATGCATTGACAATTGCAGACAACCTGTAGAATCAGAAAATTTGAGTGATTTCCAAAGATCCAGGGAAACATCGAAACTCTTCTAAGTCTCTGCCTTCCTCTAATAAACTTGTCCTGCAGGAGCACTAGATGCAACAAGACCTCTGACCTTGAGACTTCCTTCTGGCAGAAGCTTTAACTCCTATACTGGCAAACAAAAAATAATAATCATTATTATTATCATTTTGAAGCAGCTGTCATTAGCCAAGCTCATGGTATATGCATTTAATGCGCACAAAGACCTCACAACAAATTTTTGAGGCAGCTGTTATTGTTCCCATTTTACAGGTGAAGAAATTAAGGCTAAGAGAGGTTAAGTAGTTTCCCAGGTCATGCTACTTCAAATTGGCAGAACCAACTCTGACTCCAAGCCTTTGTTCTGACCAGTATGCTGCCCAGCCTCCAAGGTCTTGTCACCTGGAGTAATACTGTGGAAGTACTGGCGCTTTATATGGATACAGGGTGGTATGAATCCAGCAATTTGATCACCGGGGAAATCAGGTGTGAATCTAGCAATTTGATCATTCGGAAAATCAGAGAAAAGCTCCTGGGAAGTCTCTCTGGGGGCACACTTAGCCCTCTTTTAAAGAAACACACATATTAGAGGTGACGCTTCACTTTTACACAGAATTCCCCACAGCCCTTCTTTAAACAGACCCTGACACATACAAAATGGGATTCAACTTAGAAAATGATGTTCACTAAAGATTTTCAGAAACAAATTTCTTGAACCAACATGTCCACATACAAGTAGCTGTCTATGACTTCAGACCAGGATGAACCAGACACACACATAGAATGAGAGGACTCAGCTGAGAACCAGGGGCCACTCATGAGCCCGGACACATATGCACACTCACATCTAGGCACATACATGTGGGCACATGCCCAAACACATGCACTCATACATGCACACACATACACATGCCTGTGTGCTCATGCACATACATGTACACACACACACAAGCATGTACATGCATATGTTTATACATGCTGCGTTTGCACGCACACACACACACATATGCACCCAGCTCAGTACTCTAAATAAAATCATCTTGCCTCCTAATAGAATGTCAAAGGGATGTAAAACAATTAGGACAAAAGGTTGGCAATCCAAAACCTTTCAAATGTAGACCTTCAAAGAAAAAGAAGTTGGTCCCCAACTTTTAAGTCCCCAAACTAATCTGGGCTTCAGATTAGCACAATTGACCAACAGCATCTCCACTCTTCAATTCCCTCCACCTCCAGCTCTGAGTCCTGCTGTTCCGCGTTCTCTGGCCCTGCTTTTCTCCCCTGTCCCCTCCCACCCACCTCAGCCAAATTTTCAGGTGCTTAGAAGGGGGAAGTGGGTATTGACTTCAAATTCTATTGGGGAGAATATCCTAATTAAGAAAATCTATTTTTCCCTTTAAAATTTTCTTTCTCTGTCTCTGACCTTAACACATGAATGATCCTAAAGTTTTGATGTTGTTGTTTTTTTTCTTGGACTAAACCATTATTTACAGGGGGAGAGGGGGAAGAAAGGCTCTAGAGGGCCTAAAGGGGATAAGGGAGACCAAGGAGCGCCTGGATTAGATGCCCCCTGTCCATTGGTATGTTTTTGTTTATCACTTGCATTGTTCTGGCTTTTTTCCTTGAGGTTTGCAAATTAGAAACAAAGAAGGCAAATCATCTAAGATGAGAACCAAATGACTACACTGGTGCTACCAAAATCTATCTGTTCATTTGACCCATGAAATTCTGCCTGCTGTTGGTGTTGCCTTGAAACCACAGCTGCAAGCAATTCTAGCTAAATCCCTTCCTTTGAATCCCTTCCCTTTGAAGATGGAGAACAATTGATGTGTGGAAGTGAAGAAACTATCAGGAAAGGGGCTTTCGAGAAGACCTCAACTCTAGGCTCCAAGGTGGCTTTGGAGGCCTGTGTAGCGTTTGTGAGCCATGGATTTGCCTTCTTTATTTTGTGGCCACCTCTGGGGGCCAGCAGTTCACGCTGTCTGAATCCTCACTTGGCCAGGATGCAGAACATCAGAGTTGCATCTCTTGAGGGCCGCTGACGCTCAAAACTGGGCAGAATTAGGGCCAGATGAAGGGCTTTTTAACACATAGCCTGTCAGCACTCCCCAGCCATCCAGCAAAACCCCCTAAAGCTGCAGAACAGAACAGGTGGACAGACAGCCCATGGAAAGCTTTGCAAAGGAGTCAACAGTTCATGACTTGGGGAGTATCAGCCAGGCTTCCTCAGTGTCTTTTCAATCCACCTGAAGGTTCTGAGAATTATGATGCACTAATGTTACAGTTTATCTGTGTTTTTTCCAAGGAAGTGGGAGAGGGGGTCACAGAAGAGGGGGCTGGTTTGTAGTGTTCCAAAATTGAACTCACCAGAGCACAAAGAGAGCACAAACTCTGAATTTGGGAGGTGAGAGAATTGAGGATTTAGCCACTTGGATTTAAACCCTACTTACAGATGATGCCTTAAGGGTCCTGCATCTTGGCCAGGGTAGGACTGGGCCTCTCCACTCCCCGGTCGGAGTTGGCCAACCTTGAGCTAAATAATCATCGCGGTTGGTTTTGTGAACAGGGACACCGAGGTTTTAAAGGAGAGAAAGGGGAGCCGGGGCTACCAGGGCTGGACGGACTGGATGCCCCATGCCCATTGGTATGGCATCACCCTTCCTTGCCTGCATGGCCGATTTGGGCTTCCCTCGTGTGCAGTTCATGCCTGTGTGGCTCCCCAGCCGCCCCCCATGGTCCTCCTGCTCCATCCTGTCTCCACTTCCTGCTTCTTCGCTCTGTAGACACCAAGGGTCACCTTGCCTTGGCTGGTGCTCTGAGGGCCCCCAGCCATGCGGTCCTCCTGCATGCAAAGTTCATCTGGATGTTTTCTTGATTTGGGGTGCATCAGCCAGGTGCAGCTGCTTCTAAAGCAAATCATCTTAATGTGAGCTGGCCCGTGCACCCCGACCTTGGATGCATCTGGCATGCATTTCCAAACTGCTTCTGAACAAATCTGCCACCAGAGGTCAAAGCAGGAAAGTGAATGCTCTGGAGAGGTTCTTAGAACTGTGATTTCTTTTCCTTCAGGCAGTCCAGTTAGTTTGGAATGCCCTGGCTGAACACCTAACAAAACATTTAAAAGAGATGCCTGAGGCAGCCACATATCCCCTGTCCCTCCAGAACCTCACAACTTGCCAGGGGACAGATGGGTGATGGGCATGCTTACAGACAGAGGGTAGAATGAAAAGTTCTAAAACCCAGGTTCTTCCAGTCTGTTCTTCCAGATTGGGTCCTGGGTCACTGACCGAGTGACACCATCAGAAATAGGAGATGGTCTGGAGATTGGGTTTTTAGATCCTAAAGAGTTCATCCTTTTTGCTTTAACTCCAGGAGACATTGCAAGACCCTCCTTTGGGGTCCCTTTCTTTCATAGTCAGATGGCTCACCATTGAAGAGTCTGGGACACATGGAATGGTCGAGAACATAGTTAGGAGGAAGAATGGAGGTGGCTGAGGACCCGTCTCTTAAGCATGTCTTAGGCTAAGAGGTAGCAGTTTATTCCTACCCACCCAGTCCCTCTCTAGGCCAATCTTTTTACCTTACTGCAAAGGAAGCAAAAAAGGTGATTGGCTTGACAGGTCACTGTCTGAATCTCCCCCATAGGTTTAGAGTTTAAGAGCTATTTTCATGCCAGTAATAGATGAGAATTTCCAGCCTCGCATGCCCACCCTGGGGTCACACAGAAATTCTCTTCAAATGGAAGAGAAGAAGGCATAAGAAATTATGCTGTGTGACCCCAAGGCGGCGGAAAGGCCCCTCTAAGAGCACTAGGGATGTTTTAGGACCAGCATATGCAATGAAAGGAGAGCACAGAATGAGCAGGCCAAGTGGCAGCTTCCTGTCCCTCACTGCCCCCAGTCCTGCCTGTCGAACCCGAGCATGCCGCATGCCCAGGCGCCTTTCTCAACTGGAATTTCCTGGTCCCCTCAAAGCACCTCCATTAATCACCAGCCAGGTCCTCCCTCAGCCATGATCCCCTCCCAAGATCTGAAAAGCTCTGCTGGCAGCAGCCTTGGCCTCCCTGCTCCTCGCCTTACATTACTTTCCATTCTCTGCCTGCCCCTTCTCCACCGCCCCCCACCCTGCCACCATGTGCCAATGGGAATGCCGCGCCGGCCCGCAGAGGCTCCTCTCCCTTCCAGAGTCCCTGTGAAGCTGCCGCACCATGGCCGCTGGCAATGGGGCAAAGGGCCATCAGGAACCGTGGAATGCACCACCTCCTACTTCCTCTAGCTGTCCCCTCTCTGACCTAGAGGGAAAATGAAGGTCATCCTTATCCAACCTTTCATGCAAAATGGCATCTTCTCCAATAACATCCCCTATTGATGTGTCATTTGTCTATTAATTGTGCTATGGAAATGTCCAGATCTTCCCTTTGCTGTTTGTCATTCTGCCTCCTGTGCTGTGTTATTATGGACTTGAAGGGCAGGGGAAGCTATTGATCATGATTGGGATTTTTTAACACAAGACAACCAGGCTTCTTCCGCCCTCCCTGTTGCACAAAGTGCCTGTGAATACCAGGTGATGAGTGCTTTGGGCGCCTGGTGTGGGTGAGTAGAGCCACCCAGGGCACAAGGACTCCTACTCAGCAACCTCCCTCAGACCGGGCACTCGCTCCAGTCTCTTGAAACCCTGTGTCCATCTCTCTCTCTGCCCTGGAGCCTGGAATTTAAGAATTGCGGCTGCCTTTCTAGTAGACTTGGATTGGTTCAGCCTCCCCTTGTCTCATTAAGTTTCCAGGTTTCCCTCAGGGCATGCCAAGGTATTAGGCCCTGAGAAAACTCAGGAAGGTCCCCGTCACTTCAGGGAGAGCATCCTGAGGCTAAGGGTGCTCCACGGTTGCCACTGACAAAGGAGACAAACAGTATACAGTTGGTTTCTTCCCTGCTACTGCATTTCACCCCCAAATTCCCAGTAGTGTATACAGCTGTGCCGAAAACCCATGTCTTCTTGCTGAACACATCGCGGGCGGTGGGCAACACCCATGAGGCTGCCCGTCCCTTTACACCCCTCACCCCCACCCCAGTATGGATCACTATGGAGGAGCTATCTAGATGTCCTCCTCCCACTGCTTAGAAAGAGAGACAAAGAAGAGAGTGGGAGGGCTGGGAGGATCCGTAGCAGTTGCTTCAAGCAACTACCCTTACCCAAGTTTATAGAGGAGGAAACTGAGGCCCAGATGCTGAGTGTCTCATCTGTGATCATCGAGCCCTCCACAGAGCTAGCGCAGAGACTGTTCCCTCACAGCACTCAAGGATGTCTCTGCCTGCTGAGCCCACAGGCTAGGACAGCCCCAAGTGGCCCTGCACTATAGCTACATGTCAGCCAACGGGAAGACAGCCGGACTTGTTTCCCATGCACTTCTGAGATTCTGACCTGGAGTAGAGAAAAGAAATACACAGGAGTGGGTGGGCCATGGCCTGATCAGCTGCCAAAATGCTTGTGGCCCTTGTTACCCCCATCCTGGCTGCTTGGTGGACTGTCACAGAGCCTGAACCCTCTGCCTTCCTTCCTTCCTTCTTCATTGCAGGGTGAAGACGGCTTACCAGTCCAGGGCTGCTGGAACAAGGTAGGGATTCCCAGCCATTTGCATTGGGGTTCCATTCTCAACAGTCCAATGAAGATTTGATGATTTGCATTCTGCCTTTCTACAGATGAGGCAGCAGGACATGGGTCAGAAAAGGCACTAACTCAAAGGCGGGTGCCCATTACACATCCCATGCACTGCACAGAGTTAACATTTGACCAGCTTAACACAAATCCCAGTATATGGAATTTCCATGTAGCCAGGTGACATCTTTATGCTTTGTGTGGTCAATTAATATAGGGCCTCTCCAAGGACTTCCAGACCACGTCTTTAAATTAGTTATCAATTAGCTACTCTCACAGTGTTCATATGAGGTCATTTAAGCCATATGACAACACTAATCCAGATATAGGACATCTAAGTTCCTTAAACTCTAAACTCCATGGCTTCTGTGGCTCCTCCTAGAGACTGTCCTGCTCACCATTCTACCCCTCCCCTTGAACTTAAGCTGTCACATGTATGGTGTATGTGTATGGTGCTTCCATACATGTGACCTGCAGCCCAGGTTCTCCTGGGTTCCCAGGGCTCCTACCAACAATGAGTTTTCATTTATTCATAGTGCCTTGGCCTTTGCCACCATTAATGCATCTGACGCCACAGGGCTGAGCCCCTTCAACTGCAGCTCCCCAAAGGGCAGGGTTCCCAGGGCTGACAAGGGCCATCAGCGTGCTAATCCAGAAGCCTCCTTGGATCCCAGCTAGGTAGCAGCTGCCACGCTGCCCCTGCCTGCCTTCCTCTGCCTTGCCTCCTACACAGCCCTCCCCCACCACCATTGTCTCAGGGTGTTGGTTCATCCTCAGAAAAGGGCTGGGGACCCCAAACTGTTCAAGAGTCTGTGCTTAGCTAATCCAGGCCTGTTCCAGAGTCAGCAAAATCACACTTACATCAATATGAATAAGCTCCCCTGAGCTAAGATGCCCAAAATTTCATTAGTTCTTGGGACTAGGTAAAAGTAGCAAAACCTCCAAGTTGCCAGGCCCTAGGTTGAACACCTGCTCACCCACTAACCGAGGAAGGGAAGGCTCACCTCTCAGGAGAGATGACTCCCCAGGATCTGTCCCTCAAGCCGGCCTCATCCTTTTGTCAAGTTTCATGTAGACCTAGTTAAAGCACCATAAAAGTAGGTCACAAGTTGTCAAGTAAGACCCCAGAACCCTTCCCCCCTGAGAAAAAGATTTTCCTCTTCAAGATAGCTGCTGATGGTTAGGAGACAGAATTGTTTGGGCTTGGCAGGGGAAGAACAGCCACTCTCAAGAGCTTCAGTGGCTTGGAGAAGCAGAGTGCCTCGGGACTGTTCATTCACACCTAAAGATCAATCTGGAACTGTCCTGTTCATTAAACAGCCAGGCCCCCAAAGGCAGCAGACAGAGAAAGTGTCTTCTGAAGTCCACCAAGGGGATTCACTGGGAGGTGAAAGGTGGGTTTCCTACCTTCAGAGGGCTTACAGAAACCACCAGTTTCTTCCACCTAGAGGCCTTGTGGTCCCCTCAGTCCCCCACCAGAACTCTCTTCCAACCCAGTACAAGATTCACCTCCTCCCCAACAAGGAAAATAAATACCACAAACCCGCAGAAACTAACTGAATGTTGTTTTTTGTTTTGCAGTGATGCCTCTAACCTTGGATTGTCCTGTGTGTGTTTGTACATAGAATATTTATTTTTATACAGTTTTCACTTTTTGAAAATGCCAGAAGTATGATGCATCTTACAGATTATTAAAAAAGAAAAAGAAAAACCTGCATATTTTGTACAGAAAATATCAACCTCTTCCCTTTTGTTTACAAGATGTTTTGTATAAGTCTATGTTTCTAATACACTTTTTGTTTGTGAGTATGGTTGTAGTGTTTGCATGATATTTGTGTACAATTATTAAGTATTGAAGCTTAATAAATTATTGTGTCCCAGTGCCAAAGGGGGCCCAGCACTGGCTAGCTTACATGTGTATTCACATAAAGATGAGTGTCCAAGCTACATGTGTCCAAGACTATTTTAAGATTAGTTGGGCTGGACTTCATTATTTAAAAAAAAAAAAAAAAAAAAATGAAGGGCAGCACCTGTGGCTCAGTGAGTAGGGCGCCGGCCCCATATACGGAGGGTGGCAGGTTCAAACCCGGCCCCGGCCAAACTGCAACAAAAAAACGCTGGGCATTGTGGCGGGTACCTGTAGTCTACTCGGGAGGCTGAGGCAAGAAAATCGCCTAAGCCCAAGAACTGGAGATTGCTGTGAGCTGTGACACCACAGCATTCCACCAAGGGTGACAAAGTGAGACTCTTTCTCTAAAAAAAAAAAGAAAAAAAATGAGGCCAGGCACAGGGGCTCATAACTGTAATCCAGCACTCTGGGAGACCAAGGATGGAGGATTGCTTGAGGTCAGGAGTTCAAGACCAGCCTGAGCTAGAGGGGTAGACTCCATCTCTACCAAAAATAGCAAAAATTTTTTTAAAAAATAGAAAAATTGGCTCAGCGCCTGTAGCTTAAGCGGCTAAGGCACCAGCCACATACATCAGAGCTGGTGGGTTCGAATCCAGCCTGGGCTGCCAAACAACAATGACAACTACAACCAAAAAAAAGCTGGGCATTATGGCAAGTGCCTGTAGTTCCAGCTACTTGGGAGGCTGAAGCAAGAGAATAACTTAAGCCCAGGAGTTAGAGGTTGCTGTAAACTGTGATGCCATAGCACTCTACCTAGAGCAACAGCTTGAGGCTCTGGCTCAAAAAAAAAAAAAAAAAAAAAAATAGAAAAGTTAGCTGAGCATTGTGGCTGGTGCCTGCAGTCCTAGCTACTCAGAGACTGAGGGAGGAGGATTGCTTGAACTCAGGAGTTTGAGGTTGCTGAGAGATAGGCTGATACCACGGCACTCTATCCTGGGGCAGCTGGATGAGACTGTCTCAAAAAAAGAAAAAAAAAAAAAAAGAAAAGAAAGAAAGAAAAAGAAACAGCAATTCATGATCCTGATTAATCATTAAATTAGATACATTCTTTCATGTAAAATCAAGAAGTCCCAATAGTAAAGGTGTTCCCAAGTGTGGAGTTTTGAAATGTGGAGTCCAGCAGAGGGAGGAGAGGACTCTGTTAAGCACTGCCTGCTGTAACATGTCCAAGTTCATCCCAGAGTTTGCTGTTTGAGCAGTTAAGGTTCCATTGTGCTGAGGGCCCCCAGGAGTATGAAGGGGCCATTTGCTATTGCTTCTTGTTTGGGGTGAGGGGTTGCTTGTTTCTGTTTGGTTTGGTTTGGTTTGGTCTGGTTTTCCCCTTTTGAGCTACAGTCACTTGCACCAGCTATTGTGATCTTGGCTGCCCATTTGACTTGAACTTGTGGGTCTACTTGCAGCTAGAAAGTGACAGAGCTCTGCCTCGCCTGCCATTCCACTTCAGCAAAGAGCACATGGAAAACACTCACAAATCTGGGCCAGACTGTACAGATCCAAAGATGTTTTTATTGTTTTTAAATAGGGCTTTATTGCTTTCCATTCATAATGCACTGCTTAATAAAGCAGCAGGAAGCCAATGCAATGATTAGGCATAGCATACAGGCTTGTTATTGGCTGTTTTACAACATAAATGGGTGCTGTTAAAGGGCTGGAAAAGAACAAGTGACTCCAGCAGTTTAAACAGCCCCCGTCTCATTCATGCTTTACATTTTCTTAATACATCTTTCTGCATAGACAGCACAAAAAAAACCCGAAACTCTGTGTCTACTTGCAGTCACACAAACTCTAAATTAGCAGACATCACACTCATGAGGCCCCCGCCACACGCAGGGATGAGGCCACACTCACAGCTCTTATTCCTGGAACCACGTGCTGCCCACGTGTGGCTGGATTGTACTGACATTCTTACTCTAAATGTCTACTCGGTTATTTTGGAAATCACAAGCTTCCTCCTCTATATCTTGGCCTCCTTGGCTCTGGACAACAGTTGAACAAGAGTTGATCTCTGTGAGTGTGAAAGGAGCCACCAGGCTCTCACCTCCAGACAAGTAACCCTGGCCAGATGCCTATGACCCTTCCCAGGGTCCACTCTCCCCACAGGCATGGTGGCCATAGGGTATTTTTAAGTGCCACAAAAAATATAGGAATTTTACTATTATTAAAGTCAGAAGGAAAAAAAGTACATATATAACAATGAATCCAGCCAGGATTATTTTTATCTTTCTACCAGTGCAGTCATAAAATGTTTTACATTTTTTCATGGAGGAAGGAACCTACCAAGGCAAAAGTGCCCAGGACTCCGAAAAGCCGTAAGGCTGCCCTGCCCACGTCCTCTGCTTTTTCGAATTCACTCTCACCCTGACTCTGCAGGTGACACCATCCTCAGTGCCACCTCACCTCCTCACACCACAGGTGAGGTCCCGAGAAATCTGGGTGTAACCTGATTCTTCTAAACCCAATGCCTGGGTCCCTTTCAGGCTGAGCAATCAGAACCCAAGGATGAGCTCAGAGTAGGGTCCGCCTTTGGCTGGAGGCCCCAGAAACGCTGATTCTGCGTTAGCCGAATACCCTGGGCAACTGAACAAAGAGGAATCTGTACTCTTTTTTCCAGTCCTGGGGTTATTCATGTAATCATTATACCTCAGCTAATGACCAGAGGATTCCAAATCACTTACAAAAATACATATAATGAAATAGAAATATGTGTAAAGGTAAAGTTTAAAAGTCAGAGCCAAGGAAACGCAAGTATAGAGGGAAGCCCCATGGGCAGGAAGGTCCTCGTTTTGCTGCCTGGTGATCACAGAAAGAAAGAAATCATCAGCCCGGTTCTGGGGCCCATGCTGCCCTGCCTGGTGGGCCACAGTCCACTGAGCTTGGCCCCTTGTGCATAAACACATTGCCTCCCCACAAGACGAGTGCCTCCTTCTGCCTCTGCCCCGACCCCCTCCCTGTCACAGGGCTGCCGCACACACCCCCAACTCCTGACTTCAGGGCTCCCTGCCCCCCCATCCCCACTCAAATCTTAATTCTGTGCCAGGAAGTGAGGACTGGGAGGACAAGTGGCGGGGAAGTTGCAGAGTAGCCGAGCACCAGTCCTGACACAGGACACCAGGAGGAGGAGGCGAGATGGAATCATGGGGATTGATGCTCCACTACTGTGCAACTGATTCCATCTCATAGGAGGGAACAGGCAGACTGCCCAGGGCTCATGGGGGTTAGAGATGCTGTCTCCACTCTTGGGGACTTATAGCCCTTGCTGGTGAGACCCCAGGGAGGCAGAGATGCACCCAGCCTCTCCCACTGGGTACACCACCAGCATGTTGGTGAAAGATCTTTGTGAACTGTCAGGTGCTGGGTCTTCAGGACATTTATCCCCTTTGGTTCACTCTCCCTTCCCGGTGCCTGCCACTCTGTGCTTTGGCACACAGGAACACATAGTCACCCAGCACTGTTGACCTGGGACATGCAAAACTGACTCAGTGCCCCTGGAGGTGACGGTGTTCATCTAGGCCAAAATAATGACTCTCCCCAAGGCTGGTGAGTCATGTGGCATTGTCACGTGGGCCAAAGGAAGCCCAGCTTGTGAGGGAAGTTATGACCCTCCTACACATGCCTGTACACTGTGCTTGCTCCCAGCCCAGGGCTGGCCTCCCTGCCCAGAGCCTGACCTCGCCTGGCAGAATGTGATGAAATGGAGCTGGGAAGGGTTAGCGTTAGCCCATACGAGGAGTAAGGCACTGGCGAGCAAGCCCAGAGACTGTTTCTAGTTCTTTCTCTGTCATTAAATAGCTGTCTGGCCTTGGGCAATTTACTCCAGGTTTTAGCATCAAATGAGCATCAAATGAGGAAGTTAGACATGGTGACCTCGTGGGCCCCTCCAGCTCAGGTGCCCTGAAACTCTCTGACTGCACTGGCAGGTCAGCTGCTGGGAGGATTGTGGACTCTGGAGCATTCCAACCCCTCTCCTCCCAACATCTAGAGTATTTGGGTGTGACAGTGTCATGCATGGCCATTGGTATCGCAAAACTGCAGCATGCTTTGTAACCCTGAATAACAAAACTCCAGCGGGCTGCAACACGTGGGCAGTTTTCTTTAGGGTAAGAATGGCTATGGGTTGCTTCTCACATTGTCTACACTGAGAATGCATTAGACAGTAAGCCATACGGCTCTGACCACCTGGCACGCAGGGGAATCCTTCAGACACACTGTGCTGGTGTGGTCAGGCTGGCCTGCATCCACTGCCCCAGGCTTTCTATGTCCCGCCCCACACACTCCAACAGCCAGCTCTCTCCTCTTGCCCTGGACTTGGAAACATTTTCAGGCAGCTTGAGATGACAAGTACCCAAGACTGCACACATTTACAAAAGAGAGAAGGGCAGGCTCCTGGTGGGTGATCCAGAAAAAGAACACCATGCCACGATGACCAGCAGAGAAGGAAAGGGAGGGGGAACCAGCTGCTCATATCTCAGAGGAGCAGAGCTTTCAAGGGTTCCTTGAAGCAGCAAAGGGAGCGTGGCACAGGGGAGGGAGCTGAGACATCCCTCAGGCAGAATTTGGTGCTATACACAGGCAGTGACCTTCTGTTCTTGAAAAAGCTCCATCTCAGAAACAGCCAGGCCCCTGTCAGGTGGGGGTAGAGGGATGCAGCCCTCTGACACTCCCGGGCCCTCCCCAGGACGACCCCCAGCTCTGATACTATACCAGGGCCCTAGGAAGACGCTCTGGGTTCCTCGCTTGGATGAGCTCTTCCCTCCTTGCACCTGCCTGGAACGCAGTGTTCTTCCCTTCAGCTACCTTATAAACATGGGAGAAGGGGCTCTTCCATATTAGATGGTGAACTCTTAGAGGGCCGGGTCCTTCACATTCTGGTTCCCGAGGGACCCAGCTCCTACATGTCTGTGACCCACCGAGTTAGCAGCCAGCTCTATGAAGCACCAGCTGTGTGCTTCATGTCAGTGAGTGGAAAGGAAAGGAGGGGCCACCAGGAGCTGTCTCCAATGCAGGGACAAGTAGCCTGAGTGCTAAATGAGGAACAGCCAGCTGGGGCTTGGGAGCACTGAGAGCAGAGTCCACCATGGTGGCCAGAATGAAGAGAGTCACGGGAATAGATAACCAAGCCGAGAGAGGGGAGCTGGCCCTGCATTCCTCTCCCTAATAGAATCTTCCAGTGAGCCTGAGCCTGGGCCAGGCTCACTTCTCAGATCAGGGAAGGACAGGTGGGATGATGGGAGAAGCAAGTGGGGAGAGAGGGCACCCCCAGACTGTGTGGGGCCGCGGGTCTGACAGGTAGCACAGGGGCTGCAGGATCTCCTGGCCCAGGAGGCGCCCCGATTGTGCCAGTCATCAGCAAGCTCCTCCTCAAGTGCACCTCTTTCTGTACCTCCTCAAGGGCCAGAGTCCTTGGTTAGTTGCCAAGAAGTGAAGCCACCAGTCTGAGCCTTGGGGAAAGCACCTCACCTTGGAGGAGGAAGAAGGAGGAGCTGCCCCTGGACAGGGGGTCGCAGGCCAAATCCTTCCCAGGGGCTGGTTTGAGCAGCTGATCAGAGCGTGACTGTGGGACAGCGTGGGCCAGAAGAGCAAAGGTTGCCACCCCTGCTTGCAGCCGGGGCCCTCTGCTATTGCTGCAGTCCCGAGGACTCTTGGAATCTTCTTTCTTGTGGTGAATTGTGACACTTTGAACAATCTCTCTGCAGAAGGGGCTGTCAACCTTGTCCTGCGCTGACTCAGGAAGCCTCCCTGGGAGGCTGTGGCCAGACAGCTGCCACCTTGCCCCACTCCTCTCAACTGAGTTCCTTCAGCTTCCTTTGGTGCTGCCACCATTAACCCTGTTACTTCCTGGGTTCTTTCATAAGCTAATGACTACACCAAGCTGGAAAAGCAAAGAGCATTTGTCTTAGAAAGTGTGGAACAGCACTGCAAGTAGAGAACAGCAGCCCTGGAGCAAGACGGTGATAATACGGGACACCTGGGCTGATGCCTTAAAGTGACCCAGCCAGTACTGAGTCACACAGATGGAGGCAACAGTCCATGTACTGGACAAAGCCCCTTCCTTTAGCAAAACCGTTGAAGAGACAGAGCCTAGAAATGAACCACGTTACACTTCCCTTGTGTATGATATTCAAACCACCTAGGGTGACCATGTTCTCTTGTTCTATCCAGGACGCTTTGCAAGTAAGGTGCCACTGCTAATAATTATGCTGCACCAGCAGATGTGAACCTAGCTGACCAGGAGGTGGGGACACACCAACAATGACCCAGTACCCACGTCCTCCTCCGGCCCCTCCAGATTAATCTATGTCAACAACGCCATGTCTCCTGCCACCTCAGAGCTCCGGCTCCCCACTGATGGCCTCAGGTGTCCATGGAAGTAGATGGACACACCCTGTTCTCACCTACACTCACCTCTGATAGGGGAATAAGGTCAAACCACTGATGACAACTGCCCCAGAAGGGAAGGGGGGGACAGAAACAAAGGGCAGGGTGTGTTCAAAGGAAGGAAAAATCTTGAATAAACAAACGTCTGAAAGAAATTTTTCCCCAAGACTATTGTAAGATGGAGAGTCTAGGCCACCAGGGGATTCCGGTGATTTGATTTTGCATTCTGAGATTCTGGCTTTAAACCCCTAACGACAACTTTTCTTAACCCTGGGAGGTTAAAAAAAAATGCCTTAGAGCAAGGTTAATTTTTTCCCCCATTCAGAGTGTCTGGCTTGTCAAAGTACAGTCCTGATCGGAACGTGATGGCTCCGTCTCTGTGGTTGCCTTGGATGCTTACTGAGCTGGAGGAACAGCAGCCTGGTCACGTGAGCAGGACCAGCATGTCCCGGGCTGCAGACGAACTGCATGGGTCAGTCTTGGCTCCCTTTGGGCTCAAGGGCACATGTGCATGACTGGACGTGGCAAAAGTCATAGCCGATGGACCAGATGGCTATCCAGACATGATGTGGGGCTCAGTGGATTCTTTGGGATTTTTTCATAGCCAAGATAACCAGCCACCCAAGCCCTCTGCCATCCGCATGGCATAAGAGAAACAAAAAGCATATCTCTATAAAAAGACACCCAGTGAGTGGGTTTGAAGACTTTGGATGACACACAGGATCCTGGATATTTGTATATAGTCAAATGGTCTTCATCACCTGCCAGCAAATCACCTCCTACTCTGAACCAGCAACAGTCAGGAAGAACAAAACCATCACAGCCACCTTAGAGAGAGGAAATGGCCTGGCTCCAGGGCTCGCTGTGAGAAATGCAGCAAAACTGCCTGCTAAGAGACATTTTTCTTGCACTCCACTCATTCCAAAGACAAAGTGTTTTATTGCAAAGTCTGCCAAAATAAATGTGCCTGCAACTCCCACAGCCTGTGGGAACATGCTCTGGGAGGAAGGAAGTCTATGCCCTGCCCTGGCTGAGACATGCCATGCGGTGACCATGGGCAAGTGCCTCCCACGCTGGAAGCATCCCTTTCCTCGTATGTGACAGGGGGCAGGTATTGCCTACCTCCCAGGTGATGCAAGGGCTATCTCTGAGGAAGCACCTGGAACATGGAGAAGAGCTTTACAAAAGCTACAATACTATTGTTTATATTTACTGTACAGAAAAAAAAAAAAAACTTGCTTTCCATAAACAAATATCAATTAACTTAATCAATAGTTCATTAAAATTTCTGGCAAAATTATGTTCAAAGAGGTCTTCCTTGTACCCACAAGGAAGACATGATCAATAACCATTATGGACACTGGATCTGGTGGCCAGCTTGGGGTAGGGCACGAGGATGGATCTAGGAAGTTACTTTTTAAAACTGAGTCCCATAAATGTTCATAATGGCTTTATTTTTTTCTTTCTCCTAAAAAAGAAAAGTCAGCAACTAAGAAACACAACAAAACTTCCTGCTTTAAAATTCCAGATCCACGTATTCCTGGTTAAATGGGGTCTTGCTCTTTTGTTGGCCCCAGCCTAAGAGGTTCGGCCTGTACCTCCCCCTCCTTCCCCTGGCCTCCCCTGCCCTCATGGACACTTTGGGCAGACTCCCCCTGTGGTCAATCTGATGTCTTAAGTTTAAAAATCATTACCTCAGTATTTCAGTAGAAAAAGTCCTATTTCATTGTGTCTTATGGTAAACTTCAGTCGGGTTAATTAAGAGTTTCATGTTCTTTTTAAAGTAAGTCAGAACCTAATTTTCAGAATTACAGAATGAAGAACAACAGTTTATCTGACTGATTCTATAGATGACAGTAGGGAAAAAAAGTTTTTCAAAAGGAATCCCTTGACGACAAGAGCACCGATGAGTTCCTTGTTTTTCTTGTGGTAACTATTTTTGGTAATGACCTGTCCGTACTGCAGACAGTGGGTATTTTAAATGGAAGAAGAAAACATTAATCTGCATACATTTTGCTAATGGTTTAAGTTTTTCTGTAATTTCTGTTTTAACGTTAAGGTAAGATGTCTTCTTTTTCTTGATCGTTGTATGTGTTTTATTACTTTTAGAAAGTTGTTTTCCCCAGGCTCTCCTTTGGCCAGGAGAGCCCTGTGTAATCTCCCGGTGCTAAGCTCCTTCACTGAAGGCTTCCCAGCCACATGAGTGGCCACCCCAGAATACCTGGCACACCCTGGTACCTTATAGCAAAAAGAGGTCATTTTTCAACACCCAGGACCTTTACGTGGCTGACGCGCCAGCATTCCTATGTCCCTACAAAGCCGGGCTGCTGGCTTGTCCACACCACCTCGAGCTTCTTGCTTTCTTTGGGCACCTTACCAGATTGCTTCCAAAGCCCTTTCGCAAGCTTGGATCCCAATCCTTCAGTTCAGTGGTCCTCTTGGCCATGGCCTCTCTTGCTCTGCCCCACGTCCTTTCTGCATAGCCTGATGATTCTTCACCCCTACTCTTCCATCTGCCCTTGTTCCCAATTCTCTTTACATTTCAGTTCTCTCTTCATTCACATCTCATCCCCAGAGCACTCGGCTCCTTGTCCCCACATCTTTTTGTCCCCATTCCCATCCCCTGCTTATTCCCTCCACTGGCAACAGCTCCCACACACCTTTCAGTTCAGTCCGCTGACTATCCTTACAGCCCCTTCCACAAACGGTGCCCCAGGAGAAAACATTTGCAATCTCATCAACTTGTGTGACAGTTTTGTTTTCCTGCCAAAGCACTCCTGGTATCTTTCATTTAAATAGATTATTTGACAGTGTCTTATGATGTTCCTCATTAGAGAAAGATGTACACTTTCATTTATTCTGTTTTGTTTTATTCCTAGTTTCTAGTCTAAATCTGATAAACATTGTTTTTAGGTCCTACAGGTGAAGAAATGCTTTGTTTTCTTTGTTTTTTGGCTTCATGGTCATGAGCCAAGTCTGTTGGGTTTCCTACTGATTTCAAGTTGAATATGTCACAGCAAACTCCTTCACACAGGCCTGGGATGCACTCACCTTGATGGAGGAAGGAAGCAGACCACAACTCAAAGGGTTAAGCCCAGATGGAATATTGGGTGATTCTACAATTCTGTGACTTTTCTGTTGGTTTCAGTGAGCCAAACACATTTTCCCCTATGCCTATTGGATTTTGTTGTTTTTAACCACATAGGTGTCTGTTTTCTCTGCCATCTTTTCAATCCTTCCCCACCAAACCTGGAAGGAAGGTTGTGGCAAACAAGGAAGGGCTAAAGCTCCCTGTATTGGAAAGGCCAGCAAAAGGCTTTAAGAAATGTTCTTTCCTTTTGGGGGGGAATCCACTCGGTTTCTCTTCAGTGAAACCAAAGTTGCTAGAATCTGGGCCGAGGTCCCTCAGAAATGATGAGACATTCAGAGAAACACAGGGCCTGGTGGTGGTATTTGTGGCAGAAAATAGAATAATCTTTTTCTTAATCAACTCCTTGGTTTATGGCTTAGCCAAAAATAAACAAGCCAGTTCCATGGCCATCTAAGGCCCCAGGCATTCCTGATCAATAATGGGGAATCCACAGGGTCCCTGACACCATGGCTAGCAGAGTTCAAGGCACATGTTCTAGAGCAGTGATTTTCAACCGGGGTGCCGCAGCACACTGGCGTGCCATGAGAGGATCTTAGGTGTGCTGTGAAAATTTTTAAAGATCATGACTTAAATTATTTTCAAAAGAGTTCAAAGTCCAGTAAAAATATTCTTTTTTTAAACTTTTTTTAATCAACGTAATTTATATGTGCTACGAAAGTTTAACTATAGGTTCAAACACGCTGTGAGATTAAAAAAGGTTGAAAAAAACTGCTCTAGAATGATCCATGTAAAATGTAAATCCCCAAGTGGTTCTCTTGCCAAAAGAATCTAGAAAGAGCTTAAGAAAGGGCTTAAGAGAAGATGAGCATCTGTGGTTTATGCAGTGTTGCCATGGGTTCATGCAGGATGGAGTGGTAACTCTGCAAATACAACTGTGTGGGGACCACATTAAAACGTGTCCCACCAGGGCAGTACCTGTGGCTCAAAGGAGAAGGGTACCAGCCCCACATGCCGGAGGTGGTGGGTTCAAACCCAGCCCTGGCCAAAAATTGCAAAAACTAGCCCTCACCCAGCATGAGTAGCAGCAGAACACAGCAAGGTTCTACTATGCTCATTGGCCAAGAAACAGACAACAGACTCAGAGTGACTGGCTGGTACTATGCTGTGCACCGTCTCCAGTCCCCCATCCAAACCCTAACTTAATCATCAACCAAAGATGTCCCCAACTGGACCGGGGCCCTGAAGGAAGTCTCATTTCTTCAGTTGCTTGCCACTCATGGAGCAGTGTCCTAAGGCACTCACCCAAGGTTCTTCAAAGGCATGGAGTAATTAATGACCAGTGGTGCTCACAGCTCTCAGACTGTCCACACCAGACTGCTGACTACTGGGGAGGAAGCCCCTAAGCGGTCACCCAACAGCATGGTGGCCTCCCACCCAGCCCCTCAGTACTGACCAAAGAGACCCCTCCAGGGCAGCATCCCTGTGCCTCAGACCACAGCTGTTTCCCGACAGCCCACAGCTCCTTTAGTCTGTTAACCTGCAAGAGTAACAGACTCCACAGAGCACAAAGCCATCCATGCCCTCTTTGGTTATTGATTTAAGAAAGACCCCGAAGAATTTTATTTAATAATTATTCCATACATTTGAGAGCTTTCACTATAAGAAAGATTATAGAATTGCATATTGTATTTCAGTGATTTCGTAAAAATACCACTTTAGCAGGAAAACAACACTATGGGGAAGATACCTGCTTTCCTGGCTCAAAAAACTTTCTTTCTTCCCACCCAAACATTGCAAACTTCCACAGCAGCCCAGGCTAATCTTACCAGGCATCACTGAAGCAACTGGTTTGATACCTTAACTCTTTCATTTAAGCTTTTTTCTTGTTACTTGGTGCATTTGGTGTACAGTATTTAACTGTACAGTATTTTATTTCCATGATGAGCTTAAGTATAAAAGAGTTTCTTTTGCTTCTCAAAACCTTCAGATAATTTCAAAACTGTTTAAATCTTCACACCTGTTTTAAATACGTTGTGCTGTTGCTAACTTCATCTGTGTAAATACCTTTTGACATATCTTGGTGTTTTAAGTTCTGTCTCTTTTTTCTTGTTATCATTATCACTATGATTCTATTATCATTCTTCATTTTGGATATATTTTCTGGTGCAATTTATTTTTTTAATCACCTTGGATATTTTGAAAGTATGTTAGTTATTCATGAAAGGAGACTTAGCTTGAGCAGTAAGCTCTTTGATAGTTAGACACTGACCTGAAAAGATCAGTTATTTTAAATGATACCATGATGATTTTCTTCCCATTATCAGGTGCTATTTCAACAAACTTGTTTCTCTGATGGATTATACTGTCCTTTCCATTTATAACTTTAATTCTTAATTACTAGTGATTCAATTTGCCAAAGCCTTGGTGAATACACCAAGTCAAAGATAAATATTGTCCTTGACTGTAGCATTTTCTCTCCATTTCACTAACTTCCAGGCTACAACTGAACAGTTAGCAAAACACCCCAAGTGGCCAGGGTTTGCCTAAGAACCTACTGAGCAGATGGCTTCACAAATGGCTCCTCAAATGTTTTGGGAGTGGGGGATAGATACACCTCCAGCCCCGCAGTTGACCCATAGCTGAATCTGTTTAACACTCCTTCCCCACCTCTAGGTAGACATCAACCTGGAGTTCTAGAAGTATTTAGTAACCCAGGCCCTGCCTGCCAATGAGACAGTATGCATGAGGTGGGAAATGTGGTCTTAGGTCAGAAGAGACCTTCCTTCCTCATCTGAGCAGCTCCATACAGGTCAGTGACACCAGAGTAAGGTCCCTACGTGGGAAGACAGAAGACTCAGGCTCTGGTTCCAGTTCAGACACCTGTGCACTAAGTGACATCCTTGCTGGGCCTCAACCCTCCAGGGCTGGACACTCATCGCAAGTCAAATATTCTGAATGGAAAGATGTAGCAGAACAAATCAGTCTATTCTTCAAAATGTAGCTTTGCTACTGCCCAGATGTGGAGGATTTTAGCAAACAAGTACAACTGCTCTTTTAAGAGGGTGTGGAAACCCACAGGGGCCAATGATGTGAATCACGATAATGTAATAGGCATTGTAGAGATCAAAGGCAAACCCGATGGGATGATGTGGGGAGATCAATTACTAATTACTCTAAATAAAGGTTCTTTTGGAGAAGCCATCAAAATAAAAAGATGAAACAGTAACTGGCTAAATTAGCAAAACGGTTAAACAATTGTTAGCCTTACATACTTCAACTTATAAGGAAAAATATAGCCAGAAAATTCCTGGCTGAAATTGTGGTCCTTGCTGTCTGTGTTGTCCTAGAGTTTTATATGCTATTTTGTACTTATTCTCTATGATGTAAATACTTCCCATTGTAAAAAACGTGTAAATATTAATTATCATATTTATTTCTGTCTTTTCTAAAACAGGAGTTGACACAAACAATAAACTAAAAATCTTCTATATCTTGAATTTTGGTTTTGATTTTGGATTTTTTAGAAAGGATATACCTTTAGTATATTTTGGAAGGGAAAGAGTTTCATGATGAAAGAGCATCTTCATTCCTAACTAATGGAAGTAAGATGGAGGGCGCTGTATAAAGAGGAAAAGACGAGGGACAGAAGAGTGAGTTTTTGCTCTGACTCTTTCATTAACAGATGGGGGATCCTGACTAAGCTACTTAACCTCTTGGAGCGTCAACTAAAACTGAAAACAGGTGTCATCATTTTTTTCAAATTTAGTAAGATAATACATGCAAAATACTTTGAAAGTAAAAAGTTGTACTCAAAGGCAGAGAATTAGTAAGTCTTAACTGTTACTGTGTTCATTCGTTAAGGGAGGAGCGTATCACAAATATGGGAGATTTCTATTTCATATTTTATTTTGCCTGAATTCTATTTTAGGACAAAACCAAAAAGAAATTGAACGTAAACTTACCATCTCTTGTTGGAACTTCAAAAGATCCAAGATTAACAATCATAATTATTTTACAAGCTTTAAAAGCATTTGTGGAAGAAATAAGTTCCAACAATTTTTAACAAAATACATAAGTTTGAATATGTTCTTGTTTTACCAACATTTCTTCATCTGTTTCTAACACTCCACAAAGAAGGCTTTTACTGAGGCAGAAATACACATATAATAAAATGACTGGAGTTGACAATCCATTTAAAGGAATGTTCTAAGAAAACTCTACTTTGAATCTAAAGAACTCCTATATATATAATTACATCAAACTGAGACATATCTTCTTACCCTTTATGAATGACCAAACTGAAGCAGTACAACAAAAGACAGCCGTAATGATTGGCTGCTGGTTTCTCATTTCAACAGACCGCAAGGCTTAACCTTAGACTCTTATCATGTCAGAGCAGAAAGAAGCCTTCAAGATCCTCTGCACCCCTCTTACCTTCTACATGAGATATTGAGGATTTATGGGACTCACCCAATGTCACTCAGCATCATGTTCCCTCCAGCTCATGAGAAATCCAGCCAGCGATAAAGGGCCTATCCAGTCTTTTCTCTGAAGCTGTGGCCCAACACTCTCTGCCTGCAGCTCAAGACGTTGGACATTGAGGGCTGATGGAAGGGAACTTGTGCTTTCATCTTTCAGTCACCTGAGGGATCTCCATCTTCTCCTAGGCCATCAAAATGCCGTCATGTTATTGTGCAGTTTGGGAATCTGGTGGGGTGGGGGATGTCGTAAAAGTAAAAGCTTCTATCTCAACTCCTTTCCTGAAAACAAGGTAATGCTGGGATCCCAGAGAAGAGGGTTCCCAGTGTGACATGAGCCCTTTCTGTTCTGAAATGCTAGCACCTGGTAAAGCCTATAAAGGCATCTTCTCTACTTTCTTTTATGTTGAGAATTTCCTTGACACAGAATCAGTAAAACAGAGGATCTACACAGTCCTGTGATTTCCACTTAGTAAACCCAACAATTAAGCAAATAACATTTATAAAATATTTCAAGGCTCAGAGCCTATAGCTCAAGCAGCTAAGGCGTCAGCCACATACACCAGAGCTGGTGGGTTCAAATCCAGCCCAGGCCTGCCAAACAACAATGACAACTACAATCAAAAAACTAGCCAGGCATTGTGGTGGGCGCCTATAGTCCCAGCTACTTGGGAGGCTGAGGCAAGAGAATCACTTAAGCCCAGGAGTTGGAGGTTGCTGTGAGCTATGATACCACAGCACTCTACCCAGGGTGACAGCTTAAGCCTCTGTCTCAAATAAATAAATAAATAAATAAACTTAAAAATAAAAAAGATAACAAACATTTCAGTTGTGTTTTGTTCTAAATGACCAATATTTAAAAGTTATCATTAAAAAGTCTCCAGAAAGTGATCTGTGTAACCAAACATTAGAAAGACAAAGAGTGGTTGAATCTTTCCCCAAGAAATCGGGCTGCAAAAAGATTTTGCGTTAAAAGATAATGTTCAGAAAAAGCAAAATCATAATCTCATACATATATAAAAATGAACACATGTTAAAGATTTTATTTGACTCATACAATGAAGGAACCAAACAGTTATTTCACACATCCAAAGGACAAGTCAAAAAAAGCACAAATTTTTATGGAGTAAAGAAGTATTGCTATGAGTTGCAAATGGAAACAAAGTCAATTATCACTATCAGACAGGGCAGAATTTATATATCTACCAATTACCTACAAATTACAAAGGGCTCCAAAATAGCTCCAATGATGAAGAGACATAAAATCTGACAAGCCAGCAGAGTGTGCTACAGATGAGGCATAGTTCTCCATTGAAACACAGATTATTTTTTCTGTAATTATAAAATAATGCTCTGCTTTATTTAATACCCAGACCTATTTCACGGACGTTAAAACTAATTATCATTTTCAGCTCATCCATCAGGGTGGTAAGTGTGCAATTAGAAAAGCCCTGGGGCAGATATTGAGGGAGGCTTGTATTTGAGTGTTAACCTTCTGACCTCTGAATTCTCTGAGCACTTCCCCTCTCTTCTCACTGTCTCTACCACTCTCTTAGCTTGGGGCTAAGAACTCTTGACGCAAATAACTAACTCTGCAGAGCTGATCAAAAGCAGATGTAGTGAAGGATGTTGACCCCAGATTTCATAGCATTCATCACTGGGTGAGCAATAAATCTCTGAGTTTATGGCTAGAGACTGTCCTCTGAATTAAAGACCCCGAATCCTTCACATTAGTGGCTGTTAACTGGAAGAACCTCTTTGCTCCTGACCCCTTAATTCAATGTGCTGACAGTTAAGATGCTCTTAGAATAATGAATTGGAGTCTCTCTTCTGACCTCATAGAGCCCCATCTGAGGATACTTCATGTATATCATCCACCTGGGTCCTTTTCTTACACTAAGAATCACAGCATCTTAGTCCTGGACATGTGAACTCTGTCCAACAACCCCCTTTTCAGTATTAATTTAATTAATGTATCCATTGCATTCTTGCCATTCTTAAAAAGTGGTTACCTTAGCATTGATAGATCATTTCAAGTTTAAATGTTAATAATAAATCAGAATATTAATTCAAGATGTGGCTGTGGCACTAATAAGTTACATGCCTTCACCAGCCCTCCAACTACTTTTTTTTTTTTTTTTTAGACAGAATCTCACTTGGTCACCCTTGGTAGAGTGCTGTGACGTCTTAGCTCTCAGCAACCTCAAACTCTTGGGTTCAAGTGATCCTCTTTCCTCAACCTCCCAAAGTAGCTAGGACTACAGGGGCCCACCACAACGCCTGGTTATTTTTATTTTAGAGACAGAGTCTCATTCTGGCTCAGGCTAGTCTCAAATCTGTGAGCTCAGGCAGTCCAACACCTCAGCCTCCCAAGTGGTAGGATTACAGGCATGAGCCGCCACACCTGGCTTCATCTACTTCTTCCCATAAGTGAACTCTAAATCTCTTCTGATTCTATAATGGTTTACAGTGATAACTGGAAATATATTGTGGCTGTGGCATTTATACTATGATATGACAGTAGTTGCTGTGGATGGTTGTAAGTGTGATTGAAAAAAAGGCAGCGTAAAACCTCTCAGAAATAAGATGTACGTGAGAATCAGAGAGAGATGGGTTTGGATAGCTCTCACTACATAGAGTGATCTCTTTCCTATCTCATACTTCATTTGAGATAGAAGAAAATTCCTCCCTCCAAAATGAGATGTTACTGGGGTAAATGGCATCTCCAAGGCTTCTGAGCTTTAACAGACCTTGATGAGTTTGAGTATTGGCTATGCCAAAAGGAGATTGTTTATCTTCCTAGCTTCCAAAGAGTGAGAATGGGTTATGCTGAGTTAAATATATTCTTGTTCAGTTTCTCCACCTCCAAATTCTTCCTGGAAACATTGGATATAAAAATACAGTGTAATGGAGGGAGGTTCAACAAAAACACTGATCTGTACTCTTCAAAAATATCAGTGTTGGGAAAGATAAAGACTGAGGAACTGGCTCAAATAAACAAAGGGTAACTATTAAAGAGACAGGAAAATGAAATAGATCTTGGACCAGAAAAAAAATGCCAAAAAGTTCAGTATAGGCCATGGGCAACATTTGAATATAGTCTAAGGCAGTGGTTCTCAACCTGTGGGTCGCGAACTATGTTAAAAGACCACATCATTAGGAAGGTTGAGAACCACTGGTCTAAGGTTATATAAGTGAATATTCTTGCCCTTAGAAAGTACATACTGAAATACTTAAAAGTAAAGGGAAAAGACGTCTACAACTTGCTTTCAAAGAGTTCAGAAAAAAATAGAGATAAAGAAAAAAATAAAATAATAAAACAAAGTTTATCTCAAGAATTCAACGGATTCAAAGAACAAATGACCAAAGATTTAGAATCATTGAGACAAGAAGTTGCATCCCTCAAAGATCTGAGAAACACAGTAGAATCCCTCAGTAACAGAATGGAGCAGGCAGAAGAAAGAATTTCTGACATTGAAGACAAAGCTTTCGAACACTCCCACACCCTCAAAGAAGAAGAGAAATGGAGAGCAAAAACAGACCACTCTCTCAGAGAGCTCCGGGATAATTCGAAGAAAACCAACATTCGTCTTATAGAGATCCCCAAAAGTGATGAAGTGGCTTCACAAGGCACAGAGTCTCTTCTCCATGAGATTATGAAGGAGAACTTTCCAGATATGCCAAGGGATTCCAAAATTCAGATAGCAGACAGTTTCAGAACTCCAGCACGACTCAACCC
>CAUYPK010115294.1:0-38007 GCA_963574355.1 Loris lydekkerianus
GAATATCTATCCACCCAACCAGAATACACCTCAATTTATAAGAGGAACTCTATTTTTTTAATTTAGATGAATTTTAGTTTAATTTTATTTATTTATTTATTATTTCTTTATTTAATTTTTTCTTAAATCATAGCTATATACATTGGTATGATCAAGGGGCATTATACACTAGTCACAGAACAGTTGACCACTTCATATAACACTGCTTAACATAGCCTTCCTGGCAATTTCCCAGTTATTGTGTTAAGACATTTACATTCCACATTTACTAAGTTTCACATATACCCTTGTAAGATGCACCGCAAGTACTTCTCATGAAATCCATTAGCCATTCCTTAGTTATTTTTATTGCTGTATTTGCGACACATTTTTCCTTTTCTACACAATCCATTGCCAAAATGAACTTTGGAATTGAACAAGGTATCAAAGAAAGTGGTGACCTTATATTAGTTTTTAATGTTAAGGAAGACTCTTAAGCAACCTGAACTTCAATATTTATAATATTAAATATGATTGAGTTAAGCAACCTAAATATTGTCTGTAAACTGGAGAATATCTTATTAACTTTAAATCTTAAGCATTTTTTCAACCCACCTAAGCAATGTAGACTCTGGGATAAAACTTTTACTTATAGCTTATATCTTTCCAATCATAAGGTTTCTAAGTTAAGTATCTGTTTCAGTATAGCCATCTCTAGGGAAAGAAAAAAAATGATGATGGGTTCAGTGTTATTTCCAATCATCAGCTTATGTTTACTTCGCTGTTATTTTTAGCATAATGCCTCTCATAACACATTGATAAGCTACAAAGAAAGAGAGTTGGCTTCCCAACAACTTGGCGCCTTAATGTAGAAGATCCATCAAAAATATAAAGAAAAATTAGTTGTGGAAGAAACATGATGAATCGTTATTTCTGAACATTCTATGCAAGTACTGTGTTCATGCATGCTTAATTATAGCCTGAAAATTTAGAACGTGCAGTTGTCTCTGTCAGAAACACCTTTCTGAAGTCACAGCAGCACTACTACCCATTCACTTTGGGGATTAATGCTCCCTAACCTCTGTGTTAAACTTGAATTTTTTGAATGTTTTACTCTATGTTGGGCCAGGTATTGTTCACTTCCATTGCTGCTGCTGAGAATACTCAAGAGCTTTGGGTGGCAAGAGGATCTCTCCTGGTAGACTTACTTTTCAAGTCCTTTTCTTGAATTTCTGCTCCCTGTTGTGCTGCACTATGAACACTGGTTTGTACTTTCTAAAGTCCCATACTCCCCCCTACCGTTCTATGTTTTCTGTGACTTCCCATTTCAATGAATATGAGAAATACCAAAATGAATCTGTTTTCTCTTGAACAAAGTATTATCCAAGACCTGAGAAGCAGGAAGGACAAGATAAAGGAAGGTACAAAAAGTTTTGTCTGATAAAGAGGCAGTGATAAAAAAAAAAGAACAATTATTTTTTGAGGTAAACATAGTTTTTAATGAAAAAAAATTAACAGCTGCTAAGGGAATTTTTTTTTTTTTAATTTAGAAGATATTCCACTTGGTTAATCTTTACCCATGTAGACCAGTTTTAAATTTCTTAAAATACCTATATAGTCATAATCTAATTTCATATTAATAATTTCCCTGTAAGTAGAAGATATTAATAGATAGAATTTTGTTGATATTCTGTATGTTTATAGACTAATGTTCAAACAATTAGGTAATTTTCCTCATGTTTTGAAACTAGATACTGTTATTTGAGTAATGGTGATAAGCAGAAGGTAAGTACATACATTATACATAAAAATATACTGATAAAAGAAAACACTTCTTTCCATAATTTGACTGTTGGTATTCAAAGGGCTGGAGCAGGAGGCAGAGAGAAGCAAAAACTCTCAAGTAAGCCAAAAAGTCACCTGAAATGAAACTTTTAAGCTACCACCTAGGACAAGTTTTCACCTGAAGTTGATAATAGTACCTACCTCATGAAGTTGGTGTGAGAATTAAATGAATTAATAGATGCACTTAGGAGGAGTGTCTGGATATAAGAAATGCTCACTACAACATTGTTTATGATTCCTAGTGCGTAGCATACATGCTTACCAGCAAGAAGCTTAGAACCTGGACGGAGGCTTCATGCCGCCTGACTTTAATCGTGTCCATCATTTCATACTTCTGCCATATCTGACACATGTCCAGTTTGAAATTATTAGGGTTTAATGACTCAATGATGATGTTGTCTGTGCTGATGTGGCACAAAGAGCTATGAGCTGTAAGTTCTACTTCTTGTCATTTTTGTCATCATAAATTTTGATAAATCAACAAAAAGGTAATGTGTGCATATCATCAGCACAAACAGTTCTAATCAGTATAGCAGGATCACTGGACTCTGGATTTTACAGGCTTACAATGAATTTTGGTGGTGAGTATTAAACATCAAAAAAGTGTGAACATGCTTAGCATAATGGCAGAAGTGTATGAGGTGCTTGATAAACAGTAGTGTCCTTTTTTGCTATAAACTGGGGTTTGTCCCCGGTCAGGAGCCTGCCCTCTTATGGAAAACCATTATGAATATATTGATAAATTACCTAAAAATGCAAGGCTCTATATTTTCATATGATTAATGATAGAAGAAATTCCAGGAGTTTGTAGATGTCTGGAGAGGCACTACACAAGGTGGGCCTTGAGACTGGATTGGTGGTAAATGGGAGGCAATGAAGGCTGAAGGGCATTCACTTGTTCCCCTCCTCAAGTGGGAAGTAAGTGTGCAATTTAGCATTTTTGATGTTCTTACTGATAAACACTTTTCATTATGATGAATCATCATTTTGTTCTCTGAATGGGTAATAACAAGAAAGATATCTAAATAAATAGATACCCAGGGGGTAATGCAGTTCATCAAGGGCAACCTTATCCTCCTTTGAACTTTCCTGTCCAGCATGAACACCTCTTCCTCTTTGTCTGTGTTAAATAGATTGTTTAATTAATTGTTGGACATTAGCTTTTCACATTACTTTGCAATTTCCAATTTGTCATTTTTCTCTGTAACAAAATACAAATTGTTTAAAACAATTTGTGGCTTGCCTCTTTTAGAAGTCCCTAGATTCTCTGAACTTAGCCATAACACATGCTGCCTAATGAAATATCTGTGATACTGAGTTTCACTTTTTTCCTGTTTATGTTTTATTTTATCAATAATCTTTTTGCAGTTTCACATTGCTTTATAGTCAGTGTATTACCCAGAGCACTAAACATGAATCTAATATTATTAATTTTATAATAATAATAATGATAACTAATAGTTTTTGAGTGTTTATGCTAGGCAAGGCACTGTTCTGTAGCTTTTGCATAAATTAACTCATTTTATACTCATCATACCCTATTAATGCTCAACATACGTGTTTCATAAGGTTACCTTAAGAGCTAAAAATACTAAATCATGTTAAATTGCTTAGAAAAAGTCTGGAAAATAGAAAGTTCTCAGTAAGTTTAAACACTCATTAATACTATCCAAACTTTACATGAAAAATACTGAGTCTCGTAAGTAGCTCCCTAAAATCACATAGCTTATTAACAGCAGAGCCAATACTCAGACATTCTGGCCCCAGAGAGCAGTCTCATAAACCTCATGAAATACAACTTATCTTGAAATTATTTTGATAATTGGTTAATTTCCAATTTATTGCAGAAAAAGTTCTAAGTAATTTCTGGTTAATTTTAGTGAGAACTGTGAGCTATGCTATTTATTTTTTGTAAATGACATTTAATATTGTTGATCACTTTTTCTTTTAAAGCTTATTTTAATTATCAAGGCAACATGAGTGAAAATTGAATTGTAAATTAAAACCATGAGTAATATGTGTTAAATTTGTGAAAAGTATGATAATATCTAGTGTGTTTGACAGCTTTTAAATTGGCCTCCTATAACTTCTGTCTTCCACATCTTTGTACAAAGTGTAAATTCCACTACAGTTTGGGTCAGATATGAAGCATACTTTTGAATAACAGACTATGGTAAAGGTGATTACATAATATTATATAAGACATTCTTGCTAGACAGTTAGAACTTGGACTCAGTTTGATCAGTCCTCTTGTACTATGGGTTTTGAAAAAGAAAGATGTCTGATTGTGGACTGCTTATGCAAGTGGATACATGGCAAGGAAACTGGGAAGTCTTCTAGTAGCTAACAAAGACTTCCAGCTGAAATAAAAGAGGAAGCTCTCAGTCCTTTACCTATGATGAAATGAATTCTGTTAACAATCTGAGTGAACTTCCAAGTATGTTCTTCTCCAACTATACCTATAAATAAAAATGTGGCCCAGTTAACATCTTGACTGCAGTCTGGTGAGAGCCCAAAGCAGAGATTGTAGCTTAACCATGTCAAGACTTCTGACCAACAGAAACTGAGATAATAAATGTATATTTTTAAGTCATTATGTTTGTTGTACTTTATTATGTGCCAATAGATAACTAATATATGTTGTGGTGGTGAAGGTACTGGAAAGCTGAGTCCCTTACTCCTTGGCAGGAATATGAATCAGGAAAACAATGTAACAGTATGTCTTAAAAGTCTTGCAATTGTGTTTACACTTAATGTGAAATTTTATTTCTAGACATTTATTGCAAAGCCTCAAATGCTCAAATGTGCACAGTACTCTTTATAATAGAATGTAATAATGAAAATTACACTAACATAGTGAAGTAAAACAAGCTTTTATTTCCCAAATAGATATTGGTTAAACCGTTATGCCTTTAGTCAGTGAATGTTTATTCAGATATCAAAAATGATTTGGTAGGGCAGGTATGGTGGTTCACAGCTGTGATCCTAGTACTCTGCTAGGCTAAGGTGGGAGGATCCTTTGAGATGAGGAGTTGAGACCAGCCTGAAAAAGAATGAGACCCCATCTCTACTAAAAATAGAAAAACTAAGTGGGTATGGTAGCAGGTGTCTGTAGTCCCAACTACTCAGGAAATTAAGGCTAGATGATTGCTCAAGTCCAAGTACTTGAGGTTACTGTAAGCTATGATGACAACTGTGCACTCTATCCAGGGCAGCAAAGTGAGACTCTGTCTAAAAAAAAAAAAAAAAGATTTGGTAGAGGTGTTTTATCAGCATTAACACATGTTGGGTGTACATAAAAGAAAAAGCAGGTAACAAAACAGAGAGTGTAGTGGGATTCAATTTTTTAAAACTAAGTGTGTGTGAGGGAAGCTATTCTCTTTTTTTCCATTTGATCTTTCTCTTACTGCTGTGTCAACATGTTGCTTCTGACTAGAATCTGGACCAAGCAGTATCTAGATTTAGTTTCTGATGGCCATAGGGAAGAAAGGATGGACCCATTTTATTGATCTACTTGGCCTGATGGTGGTTATTTCCAGAATAATGTACTCTACATAAGTCATCCATGTGATTTTCTGGAGCCAATTCACCTTTGGCCCAGATCCTTCATGGAGGATTGTAGGAGGGACAGTCATCTCTTTTTGGACTCTTGGTCCCCACCACACGTCTTGCCTACTATTTTCTAGATACATGCCCATGACTCAGCTTAGAGCCTATGTGGTTTGACACCCTTCTCTCTCAACTAGTCATATGTCCTCTGTTTCAGAATTATAAGAACTTTCCCAGATCCCTGTGCTTTGGAAACAAAAAACTATTAAAGTTGTGTATAGATCTCTCCAAATTTTTCTATTTTCACTAATATTGTCAAGAACTTTAGTCAGTCTTCTGCTTTCAGAGAAGCAGTCACTAATTACCGAATCTCTGGCTGATTTTGTCTCTAACAGTTTTTTTCTGTCTCTTGCAGACTAGCTGCCCTCTGCTCACAATCTTACATTTTTTGTTTTCCCTAAGGTCTGTCCTTGGTGCTGCTAACCACTAGGGAGTTGAGAAGTGACTGTATCAGAAACTCAAGGCCGAACAGTAGCATGAATATTTTGCAAAAGCTTATCAGTAGTTGAATATTTTTTTGAAAAAGTTAAAACAAATTATATTTTTATGACATAAACTAAAGTTTATTTGTGGTTATGAATCTCAGTTCACTAACTTGAGTGTTCCAGAAGCATCACTCTTTTCCCGTTAATCAACTTGATTTTTATTCTTATTTCTTATCCTATCAACTTGGTAGGATATCAACTTGGAATTCTACAGCTGGCATTGTTGGGGTCCTATTGCCACCCCTAGTTTGCATCAGAGTCCAGAAGACTTAGAGGGTTATGAGAGAATGGATAATGGGGCTCTGACCTCTCCCTTTACATGCTTAGTATTAACAGTCCACTGTTCCAATGCAGCAGATTTTCCATGGGATCAAGACCTCTCTGCTGTATTCCTGCCATGTTTTTTGAGCCCAGGATCAGAATCCAGCTTCCTGTATCATGTAACCATTAGTGCTGAGGTCTTGCTTCATTCCTGAGGTGTCACATGGGTGGAAGGAACAGCTCTGCCTTAAACAACACATCAATTTTTCTCTTTCTTTTATCCCAGGGATCAATCACTCTTCTAGACACATGGAAGCCCTTGTGTCTCCAGCTTTTTCTCAACAATCACGGTATATTTCCTCTAATCTGGAAATCTCTGAAAGCTATGTTTGATTTCAATAAAGACATGTTCATTTCTCAAGACCATAAAGCACAGGGATCGGGCATGATGGCTCAAGTCTGTAATCCTAGCACTCTGGGAGGCTGAGACAGGTGAATTGCTTAAGCTCAGGAGTTAGCGATAAGCGTGAGCAAGAGCAAGACCCCATCTCTAAAAAAATCACCAGGTGGCCTGTAATCTCAGGTACTCAGGAGGCTGAGGCAGGAGGATCTCTGAAGCCCAAGAGTTTGAGGTTACTGTGAGCTATGATACCATTGCACTCTACAGATGGCAACAAAGTGAGACTCTGTCTAAAACAAATACATAAATAACATAATATAACATAACAGAGGATATCATCTGTTTGGATGGAAGTTAGGGTAAGAAAGATATAGGTAGATAATCTTATACCTAAATTACTATCTTGAAAAATTTTGATGGAAAATAGAAAGTGTTAACTTAAAAAGAAAACGTTTTGCGCAGCTTTTGTTAAAGTGAAAAGAAAATATAGATTACAATGATATTTAATAAGTATCTTGAGATAAAATAATCTTGTCATATAAATACTTTAAGAATTTAAAGTTCTCTGTGTTTAAAAGTAATCAAATTCAAAATAGAATCTGATGTGTTAAACACTAAAACAATGTTGGAAAGCCATGAAGGTCGGGCCCATGAGTATTTGCCTGAAACAGGAATTGTCAACCACCAAACACTCTGGCCAAAACTGCAACCTTGTAGTTAAAGCTACTTCCGTGAGGATGTCTTTTTGATAACAGCCAATCCTAACTACAACCTTGCAAGTAGCCTTACTAAAAGGCAACATTGAAGTCAGGGTAGCTTCTTTGTAGAACTTTTCCTAGCAAGGTCCAGGATAAGCCCCTGTAATCAATGAATTTTGTTTTCAAAACAACCTGAATGTACTCCTTTTCACCTTCAAAAGTTTTCTCTTGTTTCAACCTCTCTTGATAAGTCTGTAAAACCTCATAACCTGCATATCCCGAATTATAATCCCTCTGCCATTTCTGAATTTTATTTTTAATTTGGAAAGCCTATGTCTTTGTCATCATTTAGGTCAACAGAGGTTATTGATTTTCCCTCAAGCTACGGTAAGGAAGGAAGAAGGGAACACAGCATATCTACAGTCCAGTGACTGTGAAAGAACATTAAATACGTGTATAATAAAGTCACTCCACTTAGGAGTAACTGTATTTGGAGCAAAAGGCTAATTCTAGTATAATATACTTTTGTTTATTTTTACCACACAAGTTATTTAGCAGTAGATAAATAAAATTTTTTCAAAACTATAGCCTTTAACTTCAAAGCTTATTGATGACCACAAAGCCTGCACATGTTTATCATAAGAATTACATATTTTTTCATTTATGATATAAAGGGTATTAGGGTATTGTCAGTCTTAATAGGTGGGAATTTTTCTACTATATATGAACTCATGACCCTTACCATGTTTACCTTACCACAACATATTCCATGTGAATTTTCTTTTCAGCCATAACCTCTCAGACTTTCTGATCGAGCTACATTCATTTATACATACATATACATGTAACATAATTTACATAATAAATTGCATAGATTTGATATCATATATAATACATATGTAATATAATATACTGTGATACAAATTTTATGTAAACGTATATAAATATATTTAAAAGTTCTCTAGTACATTCAAATCCAAACACACTGTGAAGTTCAGTCCTTCCTGACAACTTCCCCCCACATCTCCCCAGACAACCATATATTCCAATTTTTTTAGGTGATACGGATAAGTAGAAAATAAACTCCCATAGGATGATAAAGTATGCCTATATTGGTGAGAAGGTGAAATAAGCACAGGAAAGCAATATTGGAGAGAAATATATAAGTATATTTTTCAGAAGGAGTCATAGTTTTTTTAAGTTAGAATATTACTTTGTATACTTTCTCTAGGATGCATTTTATGCACTTCTATATCTTAAAAATGACTTATTAGGATGATTATTTTTCTATACACAGTGTTTGCAGAGCTCTAGACTTTATACTTGTATGCTTTCCCTTTAACTTAAGGTCTAAACTACTGACATTTCCCCTTCTTCAAGATCACTGGTTTTCTTATTTTCCTAATTGCAAGACATGGCTCTGCTGGGTAATCAGTTATATAACTAAGATACTGGGAATGATTCTCACTTTGCACCTTTGTCGTTTTCTAATTCCAGTCTTGAAGTTTGCTAATAACTTCAATTTAGTATGTTAATAGTGTGTCACATACTATGTCCACACCCTTAGCTCTAGGATTTAATTTATCATTATTATTATCAAGATTAAATTATTGGCCAATTATTACAGAATGCTAATAAAGATGACAAAACACTGCTCTTATTTTCATTTTACACATTAAGAAATTGGAGATTATATAAATGAAGTTAATAGTATGGAACCAAGGAAGGATAGTATGAACATTAATAGTATGGAACCAAGGAAGGATTTGAACCTAGATCTGTCTGTATCTGTCTGTGTTCATATTCTCAACCCCTCTGCCAGGCTGAGTAGTTGAATATAGTGACAAAGTAGCTCTCAAATCCATTCATTTCCCTTTGTCATTGCTTCATTCTGCATTCTTCTCCTTCTCATGTATTATTTCTAAAATGCTAAAATTCATCTTTTTCTGTTTCCAGCCTCCACTACTTCAAATTGGGTTTTGACTGGGCTGTCATTGGAATAGTCCTGAAACAATCTTATGCTAACATCTCTATCCTGGGTAAATGGAAAAGGAAAAGGTAGTAATCATCTACTGAATTTCTAACTTGTGGTAGAGACTCCACTATGTACTTTACCTGTGAAAATGAGAAAGAAACAAACAAATGGAAAGACCTGTGATGACTTTTGTGCTAAATTGGTAGGCAATGATAGCTCCTATCAAGAACTCATTTTTAACCCATGCCTCTTTACAACACAACTTTTCAGCTCCTCTCATGAAGAAGTAGACTACTTTCCCACTCCTTGATCTGTGTGACCTTATAGCTTATTTTGACCAAAAGAACATGGCAGAATTAATGTTCAAGAGCCCTGTGAGTTTCTTACTCTTTTGAATCCTCTTGATCTCACTTCAACAAACATAAGCTAAACCCTAGAGAATGAGACCACACAGGGTAGAGCTTAGTCGGCCCAGTTGTCCTAGTTGAAGCACCAGAGACTGGAGAGACAGCAAAGATCAGCAAAGCAGTGTACCCGACCCACATCTGAGCACAGATGCATGAGGGAGCCTAGCCAAGATCAGAAGAAACATCCAGCTGAGCAAATCTTCAGAACTGTGAATGAAATAACTGGTTGCTATCTTAAGCCACTGTGTTTTTGGTAACTTCTCTTTGCTTAAATAAAATACAACCAAAATACAACCAAAAATAAAGGACAATCTCCTTAGCATAAAATATGAAATATTCCACATTTTAGCCGTGATCTGGATTTATGCCTCAATTCAAGTCATTTTCCCTTCCAACACTTTAGACCAATTTTTCTAAAATATGGACCAGGGACTACCTTCATAAGAATAAAACAATATGTTTCTTTAAAATGTCACAATTCTAGATCCACTGAATAAAAAATACCAAACATCATAATTAGCTGAGAAAGTTTTAAACAGATGCTAAAGCCACGTCACAGTTTTAACAGGAGAATCTTTAGAAGTGAGATCTAACAATGGTTTATTTTCATCTAACTCCACAAGAGATTATGAGGAAACTAATTATCTGTCTCCAGTTTGAGAATTAGTGTCCTAAGCTCCAGCTAACCTCGTCTTTAACCACACTAAGTCCTGATATGTCCTTAGTCATTATGTTATGTTCCTAGAATGTCACTTCCTTGCTTCCATACATAGTTAACTACCTTCTGGAGGCCTATCTCAGGGGTTTTGTCTCTGTAAATTCCTTTGATACCCTCAAACTGTATGAATTGCTCATCTGTACCCATGTAACACTATGTTGATATATAGAGTATAGTAGTCATTACATTTTCAACAAGATCTGTTTACACAGTTGGCTTCCTTTTGAGACTTCCATTCTCATCTCAGGGTCAGAAACCTTGATCTTATTGTATGTGTGTGCATTTGTGTGTGTATGTATATATATCTCAAGGTTTGCCTACCTCCTGGCAGGGATTCAGTAAGTACTAATTAAATTGAATTTAATTGATCTTATTTATAAAGATCTTATTTAGGTTATCATTTAATATTTTACTTGAAAAGTGAATTCCAAGAACATATGTGTAAATTATTTTTGGCTTAACTGCTATTTTAAAGGACTATGCTCGATGCAACTCTTCCCCTCTATGTAATATAGGGGAGATAAGGGTAGAAGGTGTTTTTTATAGCATTAAATATCTTTGATCTCTCTGTTCTGTGTTACTTATTCAGTCTTCTGAGATTTCCATTACATTATTGATATATTTTAGCTTCAGAGCCATATTCTTCCTTTAATTAGGATTTTCAGAAAATGTTTAAAAATAAGTTTATATTTTATTCTATCTCCAAGTTGCTACAATGTTAAATTCCAAATAGAACTCATTTTTAAGAGTCTAAATGTTATTACATTTTAATTATATGCTCTATGTATAATTACTATAAACCAAATTTATCACTTTCCCACTTAGCAAGGAATTTATTTTGAAAATGTCAAATGATATGTAATTGACCCAAATCCTTGTGGAATATGTTTGCTTCAAGCACTGTTTCACCATTCTATCAGATAACATGTCACTGGACATTTAATTGGTTTATGTAACTATATAAATCTCTACCCAAATAATTTAAGCCATGTCTATTAAGTTGTTCTCATTTTTACTAATGAAATTATTTACTTCAAAAGTATTTAAATGAAGTTTGTGAATAAAAGATACATATGCCTTACAATTGGATAGCAATTTGAAGCAGATATTCCTGAATTTCAATCAGCTCACATAAGGCTTATAAATACAGTAGCTCATGAGCCTTATCTTAAATGTATTAGCATCAATTTTCTTACCTGTTAAGATTTCTAGCAGCAATAGAAAATTAGAAATAGATAGAATATGAGTGTCCTACATTCCTCCCTGTACCTTTTAGGAAGTTGAACAATATGTTTTTTATATCTTCGACTTCTTTAGAAAAAATCAAATTTTCATATAAAGGAAAATAGCTAGAAAGTAGAAATGATCACCCTAAGTGTCTTTATTAGTTGACTGCTAATTACTGTATCTTGAAATAATACACTCATAGGTGGGGCAGGATGGCTCATGCCTTTAGCCCTAGCACTCTGGGAATCTGAGGAGGATAGATTGCTTGAGCTCAGGAATCTGAGACCATCCTAAGCAACAGTGAGACCCCATCTCTACTAAAGGAGAAAAAAAAAAAAACTGGTAGAGGAAAAAACTATAGAGAAAAAAAAAACAAAAAAACTGGTCTTGCATGGTAGCATGTACCTGTAGTCCCAACTACTCAGGAGGCTAAGGCAGCAGTATCACTTGAGCCCAAGAGTTTAAGGTTGCTATGAATTATGATGCCACAGCACTCCACCCATTGTGACGGAGTAAGACTCTATCTAAAATGAAAGAGAAAAAAAGAAATAATACACTCATATAGGAATTATACTTGGTTCACTATCATCAGCTATCTCAGTATCCTTACTTAATTTATAATACACTATATAGTAATCCTAGTGAAGTTTAAATTCCTTCTGGGAGGAATCTATTTGATGTAATCTATCAGAGTTTTGGTGAAGATCATACAACTTCAATTATTTTCTGACCACAGGTGTCCCGAGTATTATAAACCTAAGTCTTGTCCAAAAATATTTGGACATATTTTGTGTCCAAATAATGTTTTTTGAGAACACAATATTTCCAGATAACTTTTGTCATCAACATGAAGAAATGCTTACTACACAATTGCTCATTCATGGCATTGGCAGAATGATGGAAAGTTCCCGAGTTGCTTTCATAAAAAAAAAAAAAAAAGAAAGAAAAACCCAACAACTGCGACTTACAGTTTTGTCAGATAGTCATTATAATAGATCAAATATTTACCAGTGATAAAAAAATTCCTTCAAAATATGAATTGACTATAATCATGTTCCAGAGTCCAGAGGCATATGGTTATAAGAGTCAAACATGAGGATGTTGCAAATAGAGTTAATAGGATGCTGCTCTCCAGAGGTATATAAACTAGTTCTTCAAGTTCCTAACTAGGAACTTGAGACCATGACATAATTTTATACTTCTTTGGGTACTTCTTCACTCGCTCTTCCTTCTTGGGCTGCGTTCTATCTGGGAACATACCCAAGGTTCAAAATAACATGTTTTGTCTGTGTCTGTGTCATTTCTTTTGGTTGTCACCACTCTAGTGGTGACTCTTTTATTAAGTTAAAGATTTGGCTTGCATCTGTTTTGTGATCCACACTGTGCTATATATGTGGTTCAGTAAAAATTATTAAAGCCATATCCCTAACTTTATAGGGCATACAAGCTGATGCATTATTTAACTTAGTGAAAAATACAGGCAAAGTGGCACAGTGGGGAAAATGCACTTCAATAGAATTAGAACAAACCTATATTCAATTCTCAGGTCAATTACTCATTTCGTATGTATTCAGTAAAACTTTCCCTTCTCTAGGCTTGATTTCTCCTATCTCTTAAGTGAGTTAATTGGACAAAAAATGAACTAAATGTTCTTTAAACTTTGTACATCAACAGATTCAACATTGTTTTTAGAGGAATAATCAAATAAATCAGGATTAATTTGTTTCATCTTTGCACAAAGTTTCACTGGGAACAATGGCAGCAAAATAAACTCTGTCTAGCTCAAGGACTTCTATGGAGGCTAGAAGTAGTGAGTAGCTTGTAATGGGTCCATACCTTTTTGTCTCTTCTCCCAAAAGTCACACTCCCACCCCCACCATAGAGAAGGAGATATATTACTTAAAGAAAGACATTTAACAATTATTTCCTTGATAAGCTGGGAACTTGCTTTACAGGGCAAATATTCTTTGCATATGCCCTGGTAGTGAGTTTAATAGTCAAAGTTATGCAGATTTAAAATAATTTAAGTATTGAACATTGTAGAAAGGTTCTACAAATTTAAATCCCCACTCTAGCAGACTTATCTTGTGTTCACTCAGTTTCTTTGATCTTTGAAACTGGTTAAGTTAAAATATCCTGTTTTATATGTCAGTCTAGAGAATCACTATAAGCCTCTTACTGTTCTAAATAAGACCAAGTCTATTTTAAGTTATGGGAAAAAATACCCCAGGTGTATTTTATTATTCAATATTTATGAATTCATCATAAACAGTTTAGACTTCTGATTACAAAGGCAATGTCTCATTGCATAAATTTATGCCGATTATTTACTTTAATTTTAATTCTTATTTATTCAATTATAATTGACAAAAAATATGTATTTATAATGTGCAACATGTTTTGAAATATATACACCTTGTTGAATGGCTAGATCACGTTAATTAGCATGTGAATTATCTCATAAACTTATAATTTTTTTAGTGAAAACAAGAACACTTCTAATCTATTTTCTTTGCAATTTTCAGGAATTATAATACATTGTTGCTAATGGTAGTCACCACATTGTACAATAGATATCTTGAATTTATTCATACTATCAAGCTGAAATTGTGTATCTTTTCACCAACATCTCCTCAACCTCTTGCTCTCCAGTATAGGTTCATTTCTGTGACCTCTATTCTGTTCCCTGGATCTTTGTGTCTGTTTTTATGCTAATATTATGCTATTTTGGCTACCATTACTGTGTATCATATATTGAAGTCAAGTAGTGTGATGCCTCCAGTTTTGTTTTTTTTTAGTTCAAGTTTACTTTGACTACTCAGGATCCTTTGTGCTTCCATATTAATTTCAGATTTTTTTCTTATTTCTATGAAAAATGTCATTAGAATTTTGATAGAGATTGCATTTAATCTGTAGATCACCTTGGGTAGCATGTACATTTTAACAATATTAGTTCTTCCAACCCATGAACATCACCCAATTTATTTGTGTTTTCAATTTCTTTCTTCAATGTTTGTAGTTTTCAGTTTACAGGTTTTTGTGTCTCCTTGGTTATCTGCCTATTTTATCTTAAATTTGAAATTGGTTTTCATATCAAAGGATTTTGAAACTAAATAAATTCTATATTGTCATCTTATTTAATTTTCTTGAGAAGTTTAAATAATTATTATACCAGATATTTCAATAAATGTTGACATACTTTTGATATAATCTGTGCTACAACTTTTATACCTGTTGTTATTTACTTACCATCAACTGTGTGATACTTTCTAACATCTAAATATCTACGTGACACCATAATGTGAGTGTTTTAGGCACTTAATGTCATAGTAGCTCTTTATTGATATTTTACTAACAAAAGACTAATCCAAGGGCAAGTTTCTCTTATCACATGCGGAATGGAATAAAAATTAAGTTTTGCAATAGTGAGAGTGAATTGACCAATATCATTTTGTGTCCATTGTCTTTTTTACTTCGTAGTGATGACTGGTTGACCATTTTCAATTTGGTGCTAGCACATTCTCTGGGTGACATACTCACTGTGGAACCTGGATTGAACTCCAGTCCGGAATGTAAAAGACAAACTGGGGAAACATCTAGCCAAGTTGGAATCCTCAAAAACAAGTCAATTATGCCAAATCTGTATGTCTGGAAGTCATGCTTGCACCAGTACTGGTAAGGAGGGAGAAAAAGCAGATGCCTATTGGAAATAGAACAAGAGATGAACTCGCAGAAAGCAGAAGCCAGGTGAAGAGAAATAAATTTTGAATCTATCCATTATTTCTAAAACTTAGTTTTGTTTTTTTTTTTGGTTTGTTTGTTTTGCCTGTTATTTACTGCATGATTTCTTTATGAGTAGTTTTTCCAACTTTATTTAAGAGGAATTCCATTTCCAGTGTACAGAAAGTACAACTGACATATAAACACATGATTTTCAAATGTCTGTTTATGACAAGAGAAATAAAATATTTTATACCCATGAAATCTAAACTGTAGTAGATATAATTTCAAAACTTGTGGCTTTATCTCATTTATTTGTCTGTCCTCAGACCTTACAAAAGTACCTGGTACTTAGTAGAATATTCAAGAATAGTTTAAGTGAACAGCAATCCTATTTACTACAATTAATAGCCCAAGATTATAAAATGGAAAATTGCAGCTATGTTTTATAGAAACCTCTAAAAATGCCCTCTACTTCTAATACATCACTTCTATATTCCACCTTTCAAGAAATTATGTTTGTAATTAGAAATTCTAAGACTGTGCTCCTATGAAATATTTATGAACATCTTAAGTATCTTCTTAAGCAGAACAGTCATGACAAGGACTTATAATTCTCCTAGCACTTACTAGAGAATATATTAATATTTGGTTGGTTAAAATAACACAAAACATTGAAACTCTTTAAGTTAAGGGTTTTTATCTAATATTTGAACTTAGTATTGTTATGAAAACTTGTTTAAAATATACAAGTAATTATTGAGGTAAGATACATACTTGAGACCTGATAATTAATGACTATAATTTAACAATATCTAAACCTGGGAATAAAAATATAGAAAAAATAATCATACATGAATTTCAAAACATATCATGAAATTTCTACATGCTAATGTATGTAAGAATTAGGGCTAAAGCAGACCAAGACTTGCGTTTAAAAATGATCCTTAGTTAAATTTCCATATGAGGCTTTTAACCTTGAACTAGGCAAAACTTCAGTCTAGAGCAGGGACAGAACTTCTATTCTGAGCCAGGCATCTTGAACAAATACTTTTTATAAAAGGGCCCCTACCAGAATCACTGGTTTTGCTTGTGATTTACTCATTCCCATCCTTAGAAAAAACAACTCTGAGCTCATGTATTACTGAGGACAGGTAAGAAGTGAGATGTTCAGATACCAAATCAAAACTTATTAATATAGTTATAAAAATAAAGTTTTACTTTTTAAAGGTTTGAGGATAAAATGTCTTTTACATACAGTGTGGTATTAGACAAATACATGTTTACATATGTATGCCCACATATAGCAACATGCTTTACTGTGTTAGTGCACAATTCTAAAGCCTTCAGATAACATTTGAAAGTTTTATGATAATGTGACTTCTGAAATTTATCTTTGAATGAGATTTTACTGTTTACAATGAAATGTATGATATTCAGATAATGAGAAATCATAGCCACATAATAACAATTAAAACCTCAAAAGGCAAATTAACAATGAATACTATTAGAGGTCACTGTTAATTAATGAGGGCTTGTTAATGAGTTCATGACCTTGAGTGATAGTCAATTTTTTAAAAACATACCTTTCAAAAATTTATAATTACTAATTAATTATCATTATTTCACAAGTGTTGCTAAAATATTCAGAAGATAGAAAGTTGGTTGTACATAGATTATTATGATGTCCAGTATTATAAAAGGATTAGTAGTTTGGGGAAGAATACATTTTTTGATTTGTTTTTTAAAAATAATTTTACATTATTGGGTGAGGGGCGGGGAGGGCCGGAAATGGTTACGCCGCCCAGAGCACTGTGACGCGGGCGGGCACGCGCACCCTACGGAGGGCATGGGAGGCAGGGAGGAGACATAAAACAGAGGCGGGGTGCGCGCCACGGCAGAAGGAGTGAAGCTCTGGCCCAGCGCGAAGAGGGCGAGTACCGGGACGCTGGGCCGGGCACGGGCTGTGTGAAGTGAACGCGCTCGCCTGAGCCCCGTCCCCACCATCCCGAGCCAGAAGCAGCGAGCTCCCGAGGCCCGCCCGAGGCCTCAGTCCTCCGCCCGGCGGCGGCCACGTCTTGCGCTCGGCCAGCTCGACGCTCCGCTCCGACCCTTCGGTGTCCCCGCGCTGCCGCAGCTTTCCCTCTCCCAGCGGCGGGCTGTTGATGGAAGCAGCCCCGAAGAAGCCCGAACAAGATCAAAGATCACTCAAGGTGAAGGGTAATCTACCAATACTAACACTTTGAATGAAAATTTGTTTCCCTGCCACAAACTGAACACTTTTCTTTCTTTGTTTCTTTTTTGTGGGAGTGTTGAAACAAATTAACTTTGTGGCATAGCAGCTATGAAGCTTGAAATCCAAGTTGCACTAAATTTTATTATTTCATATTTATACAATAAGCTACCCAGGAGACGTGTCAACATTCTTGGTGAAGAGCTTGGAAGACTTCTTAAAAAGAAATATGAAGGGCACTGGTATCCTGAAAAGCCATACAAAGGATCAGGGTTTAGATGTATCCATATAGGTGAGAAAGTGGACCCCGTGATTGAACAAGCATCCAAAGAGAGTGGTTTGGACATTGATGATGTTCGTGGTAATCTGCCACAGGATCTTAGTGTTTGGATCGACCCATTTGAAGTTTCCTACCAAATTGGTGAAAGAGGACCGGTGAGAGTGCTTTATATGGATGATACTAATGAAAATGGATGTGAGTTGGATAAGGACATCAAAAACAGCTTTAACCCAGAAGCCCAGGTCTTTATGCCGGTAAATGACCCAGCCTATTTAGTGTGCAGCTCTCCATCACCTTCCTTTGGTCACTATGCTGCTGTTAACTATGCCTTCATGCCCTGGTATGCTCAGCCTTTAACCTTTACCACCGCCACTTTTGCTGCCACCAAGTTTGGCTCTACCAAAATGAAGAATAGTGGCCGTAGCAACAAGTTTGCACGTACTTCTATCAACTTCAGCTTGAATGTGAATGACATCCTGAAGCAGAAAGCGGTCACATCCTCAACTCACTCTCAATATGGGTTTGGCCTGAGTAGCCAGCAGCAGCCACAGCAGCCACAGCAGCCACTGCCACCGCAGCACCACCAGCAACAGCAGCAGCAGCAGCAGCAAACCTCTGCACTTTCTCCTAATGCCAAGGAATTTATTTTTCCTCATATGCAGGGTCAAGGTAGTAGTACAGATGGAATGTTCCCAGATGAAAGCCCTCTTAACCTCAGTTCTCTCCAGTACAGTAATGCCTTTGATGTGTTTGGAACCTATGGAGGCCTCAATGAGAATTCTTTTGTAGATGGCTTGAATTTTAGCTTAAATAACATGCAGTATTCTAACCAGCAATTCCAGCCTGTTACGGCTAACTAAAAAAAAAATGTACAAGTTAAAATGCACCGGCCCAAGGGGGATCTCTTTTTTTGTTTGTTTGTTTGTTTTGTTTTTTTGTTTTTTCTTTCTGCCTCCTTGACATTTTTTTTTAAGCTTAAAGTATGGATACATTCAAGCTTGGTTACAAAAATAAAACATGCACCATTTTTCATTGCCAAGTTATTTGAGAATTTGAGAGTTATTTTATGCTGACTGTATATTTTAAAGTACATACTCTCAGACATGGCCTCTTATAGTATTTAAGATATAGCAAGGATATAGCTGGTTTTTTTTTTTTTTTTTTTTTTTATAAAAAATTGGCACTAATGAGTAGGTTTATTGGTCTTTTCTAATGGTATAATTTAATTTAGTACAAAGTTTGTAAACTACCAGAAGATATATACTGTTTTTATGACATGGTATTGCATTTATATCTTTTTACTACAGTGATCTGTGACAGCAGCATCTTCATGTTGTATTACTTTTACTGAAATTGTAAAATATCCATCTTAAAGACATCAACTATTCTAAAAATTGTGTACAGGATATTACTTTAGTGGTGGAATTAAAATGTACACATACTTGTTTTTTAAAAAATGTATTTTCTGGCCGGGTTTGTGGAACATGCCTGTAATCCTAGCATGCTGGGAGGCCGAGGCAGGTGGATTGCTTGAGCTCACAGGTTGGAGACCAGCCTGAGCAAGAGCGAGACCCCGTCTCCACTAAAAATAGAAAATCTGAGGCAAGAGGATCACTTAAGCCCAAGAGTTGGAGGTTGGTATGAGCTATGATGCCACAGCACTCTACCCAGGGCAACAGCTTGAGACTCTATTTCAAAATAAACAAATAAATAAAAATGTATTTTCTGTTAAAGGTCTAAATATTTTTGCTATAGATTATAGAAGAAATTTTAATTGTAAACATTAATTTTGTACCTATATTAGACAATACTTGAAAAAGTGTTATAAAAGTATTTTGAGTCAGTGTCTTACATGTTAAGAGGTACTGAAATAGTTTATATTAAGTTTGTATTAAAATTCTTTGAAATTGAAAAAATTTACATTATGAATCAACTTTAAACAGAAAAATAAAGAAAAAATAATTATTTCAAATAATGAAGGTGAAAAATTGGTTGTGTATCTTATTTTGAATAACTAATTCTCAAAATTAAACTTTTGCATTTTTCCAATTTCACTTATTAAAAAAAGAAATTTAGACTGGGTGAGCCAGAAGTTTGTATTTATGGAAATGCAACAGTACACAAAAAGATGGATACAGTGTAAGAGTTGGGTTTTGAATAAGTATACTTATCAAACATTCACACTTTATGCCTTTGACAATTATCATCTTTTTAAAAATCAACAAAATAGCAAATATTGATGATCTATGATATGATCAATAGTGCTAATAATGCGATATGATATTCATTGGGAACCTACTAAATAAAGGTTCTATGGAAATTACTTGTGTTGACAACTTTTAAACATCACATGTTTGTAATGCACTCACTAACATTATTCATATTTTATAGTTGAAAAATCTGAGGTTTAAGGTTGTAGTGTAATTTGTCTAAAAACTTATAGGAAATTGGTAGCTATGTCATAATTTAAACATAGTTTGTATTAATTCCCAAGCATGAAGAAAATACAAATAGCTGCCTTTGTCTCATCATCTAATTTGTCTTCCTACATATTCACTGCGTACAAAAACTGTTCTAAAAGATCAGTGTTGAGAGTTTTATCAATAGTGATTATGTTACATAGTATCTATGTGTTTACAAGGTGCCACACAGTCTTCTGATCTCTTTACTTGCATTAATTCATTTAACCAAATGACATTTTGCCATTGAGAAAATTGAGGCACAGAAAGATGAAGTAAGTTTGTCAAAGTCACAGTCCAGTAGATGATATAGCTGTGATCCAAATTCACACCTATAGGACTCCAGAGACTAAACTTCTCAACATTCATACTCTACTATGGACCTCTAATATAATGTGAGAAGGTAAAAATTACATCTTTTCTGTCTTAGAAGAGAGGAATCATAGTTACACTAAGTTCAAGTGAACAGAACGTGACAATAGTGGGATTTGTAAGTAGTTATGAATGACAATAATTCAAGTATCTGCCATTTTATCTTGTGTTTCTCATTTTTCTTGCCTGTTCTATTATTTTTCTTTTTTGAACCTTACCAAAATTGACACATGAAGAAATACACAACTGAATATTAACAGAGAATGTCTGGTCTACAAAGTATAACTGCGTAATTATGTCAAACACAGTTATGAAAGAAATTATGTCATTTTTAGAAGGACTGTTTCATAAAATAAAAGAGAATAGAAAAGTTTTATAATTTATTCCAATGAAGCCAGTGTAACCTTACTACCAAACCTGAAAAAAATATTAAAAGAAAACTATAACCTCGTCTTTTTCATGAACGTAGACACAAAAATATTTAACACAGTAATAGTAAATCAAATCTAGCAATATTAAAAAGGATAGTATATTATTAGTGAGATTTATCCCAAGAATATAAAATTGGTTTAACATATGAAAATAACATTAACAAAATATTGAGAAAAACTATAGGTGATATCAATAGTCACAAAGAAATTTTGACAACATCTAACACCCCTCTATGAAAAAAAACAAAACTATGCTGTAATATAGGAATAAAAGGGAATTTTCTCATCCTTATTAACAGACATCAATAAATAACCTAGGGGCAAATACTATACCCAATGAACACTTTTTTTTTTTTTCTTAACAATTTCTTTTATTAAATCATAACTGTGTACATTAATGCATTTATAGGGTAAAATGTGCTGACTTTATATACAATTTGGAATGCTTACATCAAACTGGTTAACACAGCCTTCACCTCACTTAATTATTGTGTTAAGACATTTATACTCTCACCACTTCTATTGAATGTTGTATTAAAGGTCCTACTTCAAACAATAATGAAATAATAAAAGGCAAATTATTAAGCATGAAGAAGTAAATTTCTCAACATCCATAAACAATATGACTTTTTATACAGAAAATTAAAAGGTTTAGACCTAGCACATGAACTCAGCAAGAATTCAGGATACAGGCTTGGTGCCTGTAGCACAGTGGTTACTGCACCAGCCACATACACCGAGGGTGTTGGGTTCGAACCTTGCCCAGACCAGCTAAACAACAATGTCAACTGCAACAAAAAATAGCCAGGCATTGTGGCGGACACCTGCATTCTCACCTACTTGGGAGGCTGAGGGAAGAGAATCTCTTAAGTCCAAGAGTTTGAGGTTGCTGTGAGCTGTGATGCTATAGCACTCTACCAAAGAGCGTCAGAGTGAGACTCTGTCTCTCAAAAAGAAAAAAATTCAGGATACAGGGTCAATATATAAAAATTGTTTGTATTTATTTTATTAACAATAATTAAAATGTTTTAAAATGTAGCTGATAAGTTTTTATATGTGGCTAACAAGTTCTCCCAGAACTATTCATTAAATAGGGATTCTTCTCCCCAGTGTATGCTTTTGTTTGGATTATTAAAGATCAGAGGGAAATATGAGGCTGATTTCATCTATAGGTTTTCTATTCTGTTCCATAACTCTATGTTTTTATTTTTGTACCAATACCATGTTACACTATAACCTGAAGTATAATAAAATGATGCCTCCAGATTTGTTCATTTACTTAATTTTTATTAAAGCATAACTGTATACATTTATGGGGATGATGCGATGATTTGCTATACAATGTGGAATACCTAAATCAAACTGATTAACATAACCATCACATCACTTACTTATTTTTTGTGGTAAGACATTTAGTTTACTCTTAGTTGTTATGAAATCTAGCCTTCCACTGTGCACATTAGATGAGATCCTGCCAAACACCCTCCCTCCACTCACTCTTCTCCCCCCTCTTCCCACTTCCTCCTCTCCCCTCTTTCTTTCTGGACTACATTTGTGCTTTATCATTCATGTGAATGTGTAAGTGCTTATATATTGGTTTCATAATAGTATTGAGTACATTGGATACTTTTTTCCTTTCTTGAGATACTTTACTGAGAAGAATATCTTCCAGTTCCATCCAGGCAAACCTAAAAGATGTAAAGTCTTCCTCTTTTTATGGGTGCATAGTATTCCATGGAGTACATCTACCACAATTTGTTTATCCAGTCATGGTTTTACGGACATTTAGGCCACTTCCACATCTTGGCTATTGTGAATTGGGCTGCAATTAAAATGTAGTACAAATGTCTTTGTTGTAAAATGATTTTTGTTCATGTAGTTAGATACCTAGTAATGTATTGCAGGATCAAACAGTAGGTCAACTTTTAGTTCCTTGAGACTTCTCCATACTTCTTTCCAAAAAGGGTATAGTAGGTTGCAGTCCCACCAGCAGTGTAGAAGTGTTGTCTACTCTCCACATCCACACCAACATCTGCAGCTTTGGGATTTTGTGATGTGAGCTAATCTTACTAGAGAGGTGATACCTCAAAGTTGTTTTGATTTTTGTTTCTCTGATGATTAAAGATGATGAGCATTTTTTCTTAAGTTTTTTGGCCACTTGTCATTATCAGAGAAGTTTCTGTACAAGTCTCTTGCCCACAAAGAAATGGTGTTGTTGGGCAGCGCCTGTGGCTGAAAGGAGTAGGGTGCCGTCCCCATATGCTGGAGGCAGTGGGTTCAAACCCAGCCCTGGCCAAAAACTGAACTGAAAAAAAAAAAAAAGAAAAAAAGATTTTTTTTAACTGATTAATTTGAGTTCTCTGTGGAGTCTAGTTATCAGACCTTTGTCAGAAACATAACCTGCAAAAATCTTCTTCCATTCTGAAGGCTGTCTGTTTGCTTTACTTACAATGCCCTTAGCTGCAGAAGCTTTTTAGCTTGATCAGATACCAGTAATATATTTTTGGTGTTGCTTCAATTACCAGGAGGTTCCTCCTCACATAATATTTTCCCAGGCCAATATCTAGCTAAAGTCCTATAGAGGACTGAAACTGGACCCTCACATTTCACTACTAACAAAAACTGATTATCACTGGATAAAAGATTTAAAATTAAGACATTAAACTATAAAAAATGCTAGAAGACAGTGCAGGGAAAATTCTTGAAGATGTTTTTACATCTTAGAAATGCATTGGCTATTTGTTTTTTTTTCTGGTTCCATATAAAACAAAGAACTTTTTTCCAGTTCTTCAAAGTATTACACTGGTGTTTTAATGGGGATTGCATTAAATCTGCATGTAGATCACTTTGGATAGTATAGACATTTTAACAATGTTGATTCTTCCCAGCCATAAGTATGTATAATCTTCCATTTGTTAATGTCGTCTGAATTTTCTTTCAGGGTTTCACAGTTCTCTCCCTAGAGATTCTTCACATCTTTTGCTAGGTATATTCCCAGGTACAACTCTCACCTCTGACCACTTACAAATATTGACATATGATGGATAAAAGATTGAAATTTAAAACATGAAATGATACAAACACTAGAAAAAAATATGGGAAAAAATTCTTGACAATATTGGCCTGGGGAAGGACATCATGGGGAAGAACCCATTGGCAATTTCAGCAACAACAAACATGAACAAATGGGATAGGATCAAGCTAAAAAGCTTCTATACAGCTAAAGACAATGATTAAAGCAAATAGATAACCATAACAATGGGAGAAGATATCCCCATGTTAAAAAGGGCTGATGACCATAATATATACGGAACTCCAATCAGCAAGAGCAAACAATCCCATTTATAAATGGGCAAGAGACATGAACAGAACCTTCACTGAAGACAGATGAGTGACCAATAAACACATGAAAAAATGTTCTTTATCCCTAATCATTAGGGAAATGCAAATTAAAGCAATCTTGAGCAATCTCCTCACCCCAGTGAGAGTAGCCCATATCACAAAACCCCAAAGCTACAGATGCTGCTGTGGATGCAGAGCAAAGGGAACACTTGTACACTCCTGGTTGGATTAAAAACTACTATAACTTTTTTAGAAAGAAGTATGGAGAATCTTTAAAGAGCTAAAAGTAGACCTTCCATTTGATCCCATACTAGATATACTACTTCCATTTGATCACATTACTAGATATACTACTCCGAAGGAAAAAAAAAATACCATAAGGACATTTGCACCAGAAGGTTTACTGCAACTCAATTCACAATCACCAAAATGTGGAAACAACCTAAGCATCCATCAACTCACAAATGGATAAATAAGCATATATATATATATATATATATATATATACCATGGAATACTATTCAGGTGTGAAAAAGATGTAGACATCACATCTTTGGTATTTACCTGGTTGGATTTGAAGAACATCCTGCTAAGTAAAGTATCACAAAAATAAAAATGCAAGCATCCAATGTACTCAAAACTATCTAATATGAAACTAGTAGATGAATAACTACACTCCCACATGAGGAAAAATAACAATTAAATTCAAGAAGGTGTGGAGGGGTAAAAATTGGAGAATACAAGGAAGAGAAAGGGGTATTGATAACCTTTCACACAACAGGCATAATGTAAGGGTATATGGATTAAGGGTTCAACTACAACTTGGAATTTACCTAACCAATGCATACAATATAAACTAACCGTATGTACCCTTATATCAATCTGAAATTAAAAAAAGTCATTTATAATATACAATGTACCATAAAAATAAAGTACTTAGGAATAAATGGGGGGGGGAAAGCTATATATGATATCTACCCTACAAGTTCAAACCGCTGAACAGAAAAAAAAGAAGTCTACATGGACACATTATAGACTCATTTTTAACATGTCAGTTCTCACCATGTTGATACATATACTAGTCTATGAACCAACACTTCTACTTCTAGATATTTACCTCAACTATATTAAAAAAAAATGCATCCAAATAAGGGCTTGTATTAGAATGCATATAGCAAGATTATTTATTATAGGCCAAAATTAGAACATCCCAAGGTTCTCTAGAGAATGGTTGAGTAAATTTTGGTATATTCATACAGTAGAATAATACTCATCAATTTTAAGGAATATTAAATAAAATACTGATGTACACAACAATTTGAGTACTCTTAAAGATTATACCTGAGTGAAAGAAGCCAGACATGAAAGATTATATTGCTTAAGAATCAATTTATATGAATTTGACAAATTGGTAAAATTAACATTGAGATTGGGGGAATAGAAATAAGAATAGTGGTTTCCTGGTTGCCTCTGTAGTAGAGGGTGAGGGGAATGGAACGTGGGCATGAGGAAGCATCATATGGGATGTGTGTATGTGTGTGTATGTGTGTATGTATCTTTTCAGAAATGTTTCAAGTATATGTAATCTACATTCCTATAAATCACTCAAATTGTATCTCAGATCACATATTACATGTGATTTTGTACCACTCTTTTGATATGTAACATCTCTAGGAATTTTCCTCATTAACACATATAAAATTCATTCCTTTAAAAAAACTATGGATTATTCAATATGTCATCATTTATTCATCAAGTCTGCTACCGATGCAATAATTTGCCTTTACAGATTATTTTGTAAGTGATCAAATAAATGTATACATGGATTCTTGTGCATACAACTTTGTATACTTATTGTGATACAGAAGATAATGACCCCCTCCAAAAGATATCCACATCCCAATTCCCAAAACATGAGAATATTACCTTACATAGCTAAAGGAATTTTGCAGGTGTGAATAAGACTGATAAGATGGTGATGTTTTCCTGAATTTTTGTGGATGGCTCCAATGTAATTACAAATGTCCTTAAGAAAGAGGTAGAAGATTGGAGTGAGAGTAAGAGATATGAGGTTAGAAAGAGAGAGATATAAGAAAGGGGCCAGTAACCAAGGAATGCAGGTAGATTCAAACTCTAGAAGCTGAAAAAGGTGGGTGAGGCAAAGGATTCTCTCCATCAGCCTTCTGAAGGAATTAAGCTCAGCCTACATATTGATTTTAGCCCTATTAAGATTCATTTCAAACTTCGAACCTACAAAAGTGTAAGATAACAAATTTGTGTCATATAATCACCAACTTTGTGGTAGGACTTGGTATTTCAAACTAAGTATTTTCAAACTTTACGTTACATCTCAAAGAAGAAAAGCACTATCTTGTTTCAATGTTCATTTATCTGATTATAAGTGAGGTTGGCCATATATTCACATTATTAATTCAGGTTTCCTGAATTTACTTTCCTATTTGCAATATGAGTATAATTAAACTGGTAATGAATTATGTGAGAATAATTTATAGTTAAAAGCACTTAATGTGTTTTTATGTATATTGGTTAATTGCTTATTTCTTTGTTCTTTCTTTTCTACTAAGTCTGATACTGGTCAATTTTGTAAGGTATTAGCTCAATAGATTCACAGTACATGCCGTTTTGATATGGTCTGTTTCATTTTCTGGGAACTTAGTAATAGTTAGTTGATGGTGGTTTTATGCTAGTATAACAAATTGCCACAAATTTAGTGTCTTAAAACAATGTAAATTTATTATCATACAATTCTGGAAGTAAGAAGTCCAAAATGAGTCTTAGTAGGCTAAAATTATGGTGTCAGCAGGGCTGTATTCCCTCAAGAGCCACTGTGTAAGAATATGTTTTCTTGCCTTTCAACTTTCTAGAGGCTCTGAGGTAACACTCTCAGATAATCCAGGATAATCTCACCAACTAAAAGTCAGTTTATTAGCACCCTAAATTCCATCTACATCTTTATTCTCCTTTTTCTATGTTAACAAACATACTTACAGGTTCTGAGGATTAGGATATGGACATCTTCGGGGAGTCATTATTCTGCTTACCATATAGCTCGTATTTTATTTTCCCTGATATTTTCCATTGGATGAAGTATCCCTTATTGACATGGTGGGGGAAACAAGTTACATGTGAAAGATAATTGGCATCACACAGCTCTGGAGTTTGCAGTTTATTAGGCATAATATTTTGAAAATATTATCTAACTTCCTTGAGCCACCTCATTTTATCTATCAACAAAATTAACAAGATAAATATATCTAATTACCTGTTTACAGTGATATTATAACAAGTTAATGAGATAGTAATAATAATAATGAGACGGTAATAACCATTCATCGAATGTTTTACTATTTGAGGCATACGAAGTAGGGACCAAACTAATGTGTGCGTTCTTTCCTTCTTCATATTAGCGTCATGATTAAAAGTCCTTATAGAATTGCTGTGGTGCCTTCTGGCCATTCAAGTGATTAATAGCTTCATATATTTTATGCTCCTTCAGAGCTGCAGTTTAGCCTGTGTATTTGTAACTATAGTTTCAAACTGTTTATTGCAATTAAAACAAGTGCACATACTCTACCTATATCTGAGACCACTGAGAAGTACCTTGTTCCTGGTAGGCTATATACTACAGTATATTCAATCTTCATGGTTTTTTTTTTTTTTTTTTTTTTTTTTTTTGCAGTTTCTGGCCTGGGCTGGGTTTGAACCCACTACCTGTGTCATATGGGGCCGGCGCCCTACTCCTTAGAGCCACTGGCACCGCCCCAATCGTCATAGGGAACAGTCACACTGACATATTCATTCAGTTGGCTTGAATTAATACTTCACTTTACAAACTGAAGATCTAAAACACAGAAGCCAAGAAGTGAAATACTTCATCCAGTCAAAGATTGTATGTTTTAATATATAATTTACAGATTGAAAAGGTTCTTGTGAGGAAACTTTGCTACTTGAAGTGGGACACTTTCCTTTCTGTAACCTCCATTTTAGCACTTGATCATTCAATTCATTGTACCTTGCTGTCAAATGGGTAATTCTTTTTGGGTTGGGAGTGAAGAGAGTGCCAATGCCCAGATTACTAAAGAATCTGCTGAGCACCTATACTGTTTCTTTGCACTGTCAGGCCTGGAAGTGGCTGTGAAGCAACAGTGCATCCTGTCACTGATTTTTCCTTCATGTCCTCCCTCATATCTTGACTACTGGGTATAATTAGATGATACTTCCTTTTATGACTGATCACCCTTACATTTGCCTTTAGTATTGTTTACTCTGTGTTTTCTTTGAACAAAATAATGAATTCCATTTCCTTTTAGTCATATTCTGTTTGATCCGTTTAGTTCTTTGAAGACTGCCGGTGGAACTATGAAGAAAAGAGGTATGTGGGAATACCTTTAGTTATTTGGCATTAATATTTTAGACATAGTCATCTTTAAAAAATGAGACTTTTTAATATTTATTACCTTTTTTATCTGTTTAATACTGATTAGTCTTCAGTCTTCACCTTTGTTTCACTGTTATATATGTCGGTGCATCAGTTAGTATAGTGTTTCTAAGTTGTGTGTGCATGTGTGTCTGTCTGTATGTTATAGGAAACCTGTAAATGGAAGTTTTCCTCTGATTATATTTTAAATATAAGTTCAAATTTACAAAACATAATCTAGATAAGTAAATTCAAAATTCTGAGCAACAATGACAAAATAGTTTTAAATAGTGTTGCAAGAATTTAGCTATTACAGAGATTGAAGAAGTAATAATGGTAGCCTGTAGATCAGCGGTTCTCAACCTGTGGGTTGCGACCCCCTTGGGGGTTGTACGACCCTTTCACACAGTCACCTAAGACCATACTGCATATCAGATATTTAAAATTATGATTCATAACAGTAGCAAAATTACAGTTACGAAGTAGCAACGAAAATAATTTTATAGTTGGAGGATACCACAACATGAGGAACTGTCACGGCATTAGGAAGGTTGAGAAACATTGCTGTAGATGAACTAGGGCAAGCATTTCTTGAGTCCCTCTAGTGCCCAGCGTATTGGCAGAATTTAGTATGGTGGCACATCTAATGGTTTCTGTGCTCTATGGAGCACTGAATTGACAATAAAGCCTGTCTGAGAGAGTTAAATATTGATTATTTTACACTGTTATAAGACTATATTTAAATGGAACAAAATCAAACTTCTCAACCCTCCTTGGTATCTAGCTAAATTCTGAATGGCTTAAAATAGACATTCACTCAAGGGAATGATACCTGTCATGGTGGCAGGACCAATGCTGAAGATAATAGTGGCAATTTGCTGCTACATAGTAGTCTGAAGACAGATACTATATATTAATTCATATATTAATTCATATTTCTTTTTTTCTTATTTTTTTATTGTTAAATCATAGCTGTGTACATTAGTGCAATCACCTATTTCTTTTTCAATTATCTCTCTGTAAAAGTCATCAGTATAGGAAAAAGGTAATTTGGAATATATTTTCTAAAAACTCCTGTTACAAAGCTTATTGACTTCCCTAAGGTCATAAAACCATTCTCATCTTGGCCAACAACTGGTTAACTATTATCAAAGAAATTCATGATTTCACACAATGTTAGTTTAATAGCAGAATTATTTTCCATAGTGAAGCTTGAAAATATTCCTTATATCTAGGACATATGTATTTATACATAGTTTAAATTTGCAGGTATTTCGAACTTATTATATTAAGTGTCAAGAGTTTGTTTTAACTACTCTATAGGTATTTAAAAATAAATTTTTTCATATCCCTTCTTGCCTTATTAAACTGATGAGTCAAAGCACACAAACGCTTGATATCATGTATGGGTCTTCTACTCATATGATTGGTAACCTTGGCCTGTTTCTGCAACTTACTTTTCCCAGTAATTTTTATGTCCAAATATGAAGAAACATAGGTATTCTTGCTATATGAAAGAATTATATAATGCTGAAATCAGGCAGTCTAATGTGCCCATCATGATAATAATGTAATTGTATCAAATACTTACTTTTTATTCATCATCCTTTCACATCCTCCCCCTTCTTAGCTTCCAATGTCCTTTACATAACATCATGGTCATGTGTACCCATCATTTAGTTTCCACTTATTAGTGAGAGCAGACAGTGTCCATTCGTGAGACATTTTACTTAGAATAATAGTCTCTAGTTCCGTCCAAGTTGCCACAAATGACATTATTTCATTTGTTATTATGGCAGAGTAGTATCCTATGGTGTGTGTATACATAAGATTGGACATTTATGTTCATGAATTCATCTTAGTAAATGTGCTACATCCCTCACTACTGATTACCACTATGGTCACCTTGAAGTACTCCCCTCGTGAAGCTATGTACTGATGCCAATACCTAGTCCACCCCTCAAAGCAATTTTTGGTCATCAGAGTTGTCATTGCACAAAGTTTGACACTTAAGTTTATGAACTCATCCTAGAGGAAATCTGGGTTAAATATCATACTGTATATAATAGTATCATTTATAGGACAATAACAGAGCAAAAATAGAAGGATATAGATATTTAAGATAATTGTTTTGAAAACCATAAAATATGGCTTAACTCATGAATTCTAACAAATGTTTAAAGAAAAATAATAATAATAATTCCAAATTAATCAAAAAAGAGGAAGAAATATTTCCAAACTTCTTTTTTATTTTTTTAATTAAATCATAGCTGTGTACATTAATGCAATTATGGGGTACAATGTGCTAGTTTTCTATAGAATTTGAAATACTTCCATGAAACTGGTTAACATAGCCTTCACCACATTTTCTTAGTTATTGTTAAGACTTTTATATTCTACACTTAGTAGATTTAACATGTACCCTTGTAAAATGCACCATAGGTGTGCTCCCACCAATTACCTTCCCTCTACCCATATTCCCCCCTCCCCTCCCCTTCCCTTCTTATTTCCCCTTCAACTTATGAGGCCAATATTAGCCTGATACCAAAACCAAAGGCATCACAAAAAACTAAACTCAATAGTTTTTGCCAGTATTCTTAATAAATATAGACATAACAATCCTCAAAAATAGTAGCAAACCAAATTCAGAAACATACAAAACACATTATTTACTATGAATAAATGGGACTTATCACAGAAATGCATGTTGGTTCAACACATGAAAATCAGTCAATTAAAAAACCATATTAATAGAAAATAACACATGCTTATCTCAAATGATGCATAAAAACAGTTGAGAAAATTCAATAGATTTTTATAATAAAATATTCAATGTATTAAGAGTAGAAAAAACACTTCTTGACCTGATAAAGCTCATCTATGGAAAATCCATCATACTTAACAGGGAAAGACTAAAATATTTCATTCTAAGATCAAGATGCTAGCTCTCAAAATTTCTGTTCCATATTTTATTATAAGTAAAATTTATAGCCAGGAAAATTAGGCCAAAAATTCAAGATTGGAAAGAAAATAAAAAAAAGGACTATCTGTATTTTCAGATAACATAATATTGTACAAAATAGCCATAATGTTCGTGTGCAATTTTAAATGACCCACTATTTTAAATTGCACATGAAAATTATGGCCACCCTCTATATATTTTCTATAGAAAATCATTAGACATACACCCACACTAAAAAACAGAAAAGTTTTAGAAGTAATGAATAAGCTCAGAAAGGTTTCATAATATAAGATGAACATATGAAAATTAATTGAATTTCTATATGCTAAAAATCAGTAGTTCAAAAAGGAAATAAAACAAATTTCATGTCCAATAATACAAAGTTGATAAAATACAGAGTAATAAATTTTAACACAAAATTACAAGTCTTATACAAAAATAGCTAAAAAATATTACTGAAATATTGGCACCAGATTTTTTATTGCAGCTCAATTCATAATTGCTAAGTCATGGAGGAAGAGCAAGTGCCCATCGACCCCTGAATGGATGAATAAATTGTGGTATATGTATACCACGGAATAGTATGCAGCCTTGAAAAAGATGGAGACTTTGCCTCTTTTATGTTTACATGGATGGAGCTGGAATATATTATTCTTAGTAAAGTACCTCAATAATGGAAGAAAAAGTATCCAGTGTACTTAGTACTATTATGAAACCAATTTATAATTACTCACACTTTCATAAGAAAGGTAAATCACATCTATAGCCCAAGATGAAGGAGGAAAGAGGAGCAGGATGGGAAGAGAGGGGGAGATTCGATGGAAGGAAGGTAAATGGTGGGACCATTCCTATGGTACATATTGCAATGATACATGTCAAATCTATTAAGTATAGAGTATAAATATCCTAACACAATAATTAAGTAAATGAAGTGAAGGCCGTATTAACTAGTTTGATGTAAGCATTACTAATTGTATATAAAATCAACATATTGTACCCCATAAAGGCATCAATGTATACATGATCTATGTGTTTATGAATTAATAAAAAGAAAAGTAATTTAACACATTACCAGAAAAAAAATAAATGCAGATATAACACATGTCTATGAATTAAAATACCTAATGATAGAAATGCTACTTAAAGTGATGCACAGATTCAGTTTAATCCCTATAAAAATTCAAGCTCTCTTTTATTTTGTAGAAATTGACAAGGTTTATCTTAAAATTCACATGTAATTTCAAATTCCCAAAACAATCTTGAGAAATTATAACATTGGACAAAACATATTTCTCACTTTTAAAACTTACTTCAAAAGTACATAAGCAAATCTATGTGGTACTGGCATGCAGATGAACCAATAGAAAAATAGAATAAAAATTAGGAGGCAGAAATAAATCTATATATCTATGGTGAATTCATTTTCAACAAAGGTGCAAAGATGATAAAATAGGAAAAGCATAGTCATTTAAACAGTTACTTCTAGAACAAAATCAATAGTGCTAGGATAACTGAATTCCCACTTGCAAAACTAGTGAGGAATCCTACCTCGTACTATAAACAAAGATTAACTCAAAATGGACCAAAGCAATACTTGGCCAAAATGACTGAATCTCTACTAATGTAGTTCTGTGTATATTCACCTGGTATACGTGGTGACATATTTAAATATATATCACCTTCTTAGCCCTCCCTCAAGCTTACCATTGAAGCATCTACCCACACTTCAATCTTCCTGTTTCTATGCTCTATGCTGAGGCCTTACATATCAAAATGAGGTTTGCTCATACATATATCAGAAGGCAAAAACATAACGATATAATATTATTTTCCATAAACTATGCATGAGGTCTTAATACTAATAAAAGATTGAGGAGAGGGAGATCATATAGGAGGAAGCAAAAAAGAAACAGAGATAAGGCAAAATCTATGGAATTCAACAAAAGTGGTCCTAAGGGGAAATTGATAACTTGTATCCCTGTTTTTCACTTAATTTGAGGTATCTTTTTATTTATATCTTAACTTCATCCATGACCTAATAATAATTCAGCAGTAGGTTGTTTGATTTCCATGACTTTCCTTACAATTGTTTCTCTTGAAGTTGATTTTAAATTTTATTGTACTGTGGTTTGAGAAAATATATGATAACAATTTCTAATTTTTTGAAATTTGGAGGACATTTTTGTATCAGAAATTGTTATCAATCTTAGAGAATATTCCATGTGTTCATGAGAAGATTGTATATTTAATAGTTTGGGGGTGAGACGTTCTGTATATGGTAGGCCCAAGTGCACTAGATTCCTATTTAAATTCAGTGGCCCTTTATTTATTTTCTGTGTGCAGGATCTTTCCAGTTCTGTAATTTAGGATGCAAATATTCCTATCAGAGTTTCTGTTAATGACATCTTAAAGTGTTGTTCTCATTCAGAGAATAGATACTGTGAATTCTATGAACCCTGTGTTGAAATGATGGTCACCGAGGAAAGGGTGAGAAAGGAAGACCTAGAGAAAACTGTTTAGATTGAAAAATCTAACCTTGCCTAAAGCTATTCTAGGAATTTGTATGTATTAGCTCATTTTATCTCCATGACAACATCCTGAGGTACCTCCCTAAATTGATACATAAATAAATAGCTTTAGATGTTGTGTGCTGAATTTCTCTGTCCCTTCCCAAATTCATATTACTATTCTAACCCCCAAGGTGATGGTAATAGGACTTGAAGTCCTTGTGAGGTAATAGGTAATGAGGGTAGGGCCCTCATGACTGAAATTAATGCCTTTATTAAACAAAAACAAACAAACAAACAAACAAACAAAAAAAACAGAAACAGAAACAGCTCTCACTCTCTTTCTGCCCCTTTAAGAGGTAGCAAGAAGTTAATGGTATGCAAATTGAAAGAGATCCCTTGCCAAAACCCAACTAAGCTGGCATCCTGATTTTGGACTTTCAGTCTTCAAAACTGCAAGAAATAAATTTCTGCTGTTTATAAGCCACTCAACCTATAATATGTTATGGCAATAGTATTAACTGACTAATGCATTAGAGTTTCAATTATATATCATTTCAATGAAGGCCTCACTGAGAATATTGCTTTGAAGCAAAGCTTCAAAGAAGATAAGGAATTGAGCTTAAGGATAGCTGCAAAATAAGTGCATCAATTGACTTAATAATAATAACCGATTATTTCCCTTTCCACCTTATTTATCTGGAAATTTCATGATAGTTTTCTCCCTAATTCATTGATATTTCTTTTTTTCCTGAATGAACAATCTAACATATACTCAATTATATAAAAATACAATTCCATTCCCTCCAATAGAACCCGATGAGCTTACTCCCTGTTAATATGTGACCTATAAAATGCTTCTAATTCTCACTTATAATATCTAGACTTTGCCAATATAGTTAATAATTTTAATCCTCAACTAATAAGTTGCAGAGTACTGGTATGTACACATTTCATTTACTGTAGTTTTAGTTAAATAATACTAATCACTCAATAACAAAGTTAAAATTTTAGTCATCACAATATACTAATTGGTAGTAAATGCATAAAATACAAACTTTTCTGTTGGCTTTTTATTCCACAAGTCACTCTGTGAATACAAATATTTAATAAAAAAATTAAAAAATAAAGATGTACATGATCATTAGTGAGTGATGATTCCACTTCTTTCCAAATCTGTCAGTGATTGTTCACTGGGCATCTGCTGTTTAGTTCATTCACAGACAGCAAAGTGTGTAACTGTGCTGCCTCTTTACTGCTTAGCAATAAATCCATTTGACATTTTAGATAATTGAAGGTACAATTGTCTGAAAAAAGGTGAAATTGATGCAAAAGAAGGAAAGTACATGAGCACTGGAAATTAAATTAGAATCAAATACATAAACACATGTGTATATATGTGTGTATGTGTGTATATGTATTATTTAATATATATTATATATAATTATCACTATAGTAGTTTCATCTCTGCTTCTTTTACTGCACTTATAACTCTGTTTTTTGCTAGTCTTTTATTTATACCAGAAGTCACAAAACATTTTTCACAGGGCCAGATACTAAATATTTTAAGTTTTATGAACTATATGGTCTCTGTAGCAACCATTCAGCTATGCAGTTGTATTATGAAAGTAACCATATGGAAAGAAATGGCTGTGGCTGTGTTCCAATAAAAGTTTATTGACAAAAGCAGATGGCTGGCCTGCTTGTGCCCACAGGCCATAGTATGCCAAACTCAGGCTTAAAGTCATTTCTCATGTCTTTTCCTCAAAAATTTGTTTGGGTGATATATTTTCTGAATCATTAAGGTTCTTCAAATACCTTTATATCACTTCTATGAGAGACTGGTAATCTCAGGTGGATGCAGGATTCTTGAGTCATAATCTTTTCCTCTTAATAGTCTACACATCTCATCCCAACTGTTCTCCAATCATCTTCTGTCTTCTGTCCATGTTGCTGATGAGAAGTTTGATGCGAGTTTTATTTTTTATTTGTTTTCTTTAGGGAAGCTGTACAATTTTCTATTTATACTTGAAGTTTAGAAATATTATTAGACTGGTGTATTTTCATCAATTTTTCATCAATTTTTCACTCACCGAAGTACTTTAATATGCCAATTTAAAGATTTCATTTGTTCTTGGGAATTTATTTCTATTACTTGATTAGTTAGTGCATAATCTTCATCTATTTTAATTTTCCCTTTTGATACTCATGTTTTGATATATTTCTTCCAATTGATAGTCCAGGACACCAACATTGACCTTATCCTCCTTTAATTCACAATTAAATTTAAAAAATGTTTTGAAATAATTTCTTACATACTCAAAGTTTTTAAAAAATGGTTCTTAAAACTCTTGTATATCTTACTTGGAATAATAAATTTCTAAAATTTTACTTCCTTTGCTTAATCATTCTAATATCTCTGTTCAGACACATTTACACACACACATAGGCAAGTAATATTTCCTAAAAAACAATAACCATTTACATTAAGAAATTAAGATTCATACAATACAACCATATAAAATACAGGTCCCATTTAAATTTCACCAATTATCTCAATTTTGGTACAGGATCAACTTCTGAATTATGCATTGCATTTACTTGACATATCCTTTTGATTTCCTCCAATATGCAATATTTTCTCAGTTTTTACTTGTCTTTTGAGCCACTGACCTTTCTGATAGTTCATTATAGCAGGCCCCTCAATTTCTTGGTCCTGGGATTGTGTGTCAGGTTGTCGTGGCTGCCATTCTGAACTTGTCTCTTATTTCTATGATTATGCCCACCTAGACATTCTGATGGTTATTCTGGAATCCGAACATCACCTTTACTACTATGGAGCTAAGTTCTGTCATCCTCTTTCTTGCTGGCCTGAAGAATGCATTCATTACTGAGATTTTCAAAAATGCCAGTGCCCCACTCACCAGTGTACTCTTTATTAGCTTTTAAATAATTTGTTCTCTAGGTCAGCAGTTCTCAACCTTTTTGACACTGGGAACCAGTTTTGTGGAAAATAAGTTTTCCATGGACTGGGGTGGAAAGGAGAATCTGACAGGAGGCAGAGCTCAGAAGGTGATACAAGTGGTAGGGATCAGCTGTAAATACAGCTGAAGCTTTGGTCACTCACCAGTTCAATTCATATTGTGTGGCCATGTTCATAACAGGCCATGGTTTCATGGAAGACATTTTTTCCATGGACAGGGGTGGGAGATATGAAAGGACGTGGAGCTCAGGCAGTGATGCAAGTGTTGGAGAGTGGCTGTAAATACAGTGGAAGTTTCACTTGATCACCTCCTGCTCATTTCCTGCTGTGCAGACCAGTTCTTACAGAACATGCACCAGTATCTGTCTATAGCCTACAGTTTGGGCCCCCTTAAAGACTTTAGCTACCTTTTTGATTAATTGGTATTGATTAGAAGATTTTTTTTTTTTTAAGGTGCTTAAATGAGATAAAGTTTATTTTTCTCTCACAAAGCCCTGAGATCAGTTTAGGGCTGGGTACTGCCTCTGCTCCAGAAGGCCTCAAGCTCTGGGCTTCACCATGTTTACTTCCTCCATCTCTAGAGTAATCCAAACAGATGTGAGCAGGAAGCAAGCTGGCTTTTCTTTTTTTTCTTTTTTTTTTTAAAAGCAGGAACTCAACTTTATTGCATCAAGCA